>CABHPP010144261.1:0-10000 GCA_902168425.1 Peromyscus attwateri | reverse complement strand
CCACTGCTGTTTGAAAGATGATGTTGTGCCAAGCAACCAATTGTAGAAGAAACGACGCTGGTCTTGGGATTCCTACACATGAACCACATTGTCCACTGGCCTTCACCAGGTTCTTCCTCTGCTTTGAATGTCAGTTTTCTCCTTGATACAATGCACAGAGACTCCAAAATTCTATAGCATAAAAAACATATATGTGGGGAAGTGGCGCAGTCCCAAAGAAAATCTTTATAACAGTCCAGGAAAGGTTAGGG
This sequence comes from Peromyscus attwateri, assembly GCA_902168425.1. Lineage (NCBI taxonomy): Eukaryota > Metazoa > Chordata > Mammalia > Rodentia > Cricetidae > Peromyscus > Peromyscus attwateri. The sequence continues at coordinate 9,749 of CABHPP010144261.1, read as the reverse complement.
TGATGGTTGGAGAAAAGGTTCAGGAAGCTAGGTCTCAGCTTTCTGCTGCACCATAACGGCAAGCACCCTTGGGGGAGTAACTGGGCTTCCTTTGAAGATTCAGATACAGAGTCTCTGGGGGAACTCACCCAAGGAATGCTGGGAAGTAGCACAAATATGTCAAATTGAAAAGAATCTGGTGTGGTACTGTCTCCTTTATTCAGCTCTTTTGATAGGGACTTGGGGACAGAAAACAAGATGCATGTTAAGTCTGAATTTTATATGGATTCTAGGAATGTGAACTCAGGTCTTCAGGCTTGCCTGGAGAGAGCTGTACTCACTGATCCATCTCTCCAGCCCTACTTCTGCTATTCTGACCACTTCTTCTGCTCGATAACTTCACTCAAAATGCCTTCTCTTTAAATTTTTTATATCTATGAAAGGAATGGGATGAGAAACACATTTGATAGAATTGGTATAAATTCTGCCCCCCTAAAGGCTGGCTGGAGTTCTATGATGGTTAGTTTTAACTGTCAGTTTCGTATATCACTTGGGAAGAGAGTCAGTCTTAATGGCAGATTGTCTAGCTCAGCTTAGCCTGTGGACATGCCTTTGAGGAGTATGTTAATTGAAATGGGAAGACCCACACTGAATAAGGGCAGCACTGTTTTAAGGACTGAGTTCTGAACTGAATGAACGGGAGTGAGCTGAGCAGTAGCGTGCACATATTAACCCATCCCTCTCTATTTCTTGACTCTGGATGCAATGTGACCAGACAACTCCAGCTCTTGCTGTTGAGACTTCCCTACATCACTGGATGATAACCTGGAACTGGGAGCTGAACTGATTTCTTTCTCCCCTAGGCTGCTTTTGTCAGTATTATTTTGTCACAAGTTACAAAAACAAAATTTGACATCTCACCACTGTCACATGTAGCCCTGAGCAAATGCCGCTCAGTGGTTTCACTCTCCATTAATTCCCTCATCAGTTGTGTGAAAAAGTCTGCATTTCATTTGGAGTTGAGATGCTACTTTGATTTGATTGACAGATAACACGTGAGCTAGGAACACTCAGGGTCCTATAAAATAAAGAATCTCCATATTCAGAACACTGCTCTGGAGAACTAGACCTTTGGGTGTCACCGCTCAGGCACTGTCCAGTGTGTGTGTGTGTGTGTGTGTTTGTGTGTGTGTGTGTGTGTGTGTGTGTGTGTGTGTGTGCAGTGAGAGAGTGTGTATTATTTTTTGTTTTGTTTGAGGTAAGATTTTAGTCTGGAACTTGCCAATTAAGCTATCAGAAGCCCCAGGGCAGATAGCTAAGTGCAGACACAGGGCAGAGCTTTTAACTCCTCTTTCAGTAGATTAGTGAGAATATGGTACTAAGGAACAAGTGGGTATAACACTTCATCCAAAATGCAAGAAGTTACTTTAATATTAATCTGGAAATATCTTCAGTGGCTTTTATCAAGAGAAACATTTTGTAAAAGGAAAGACTCTGCCATGCTAATCATCCTGTAGAAGAAACATGCCATTCGGTCTGTTCTCAGGCATAAACAGGGCAAGAATTGTTCATGGAGAGAAATACTATGAAGATAATTCCAGGAAACATTTACTTAGAGAAAAATCTATGTCTTGCTCAACTATGTCTTGCTATTACAAGCTATCCTCAGTCTTCTTGGTCTGTGAAGGATCAACTTGTTCTTTTAAGAACCTAACCCAGAATTGTTATTTTTACTGTAAATGTAATGGGCATGGAGAAAGCAGAAATATATCCTAGGAAACATTACATAAATTTTGTCTGTTTGTATGTGTGTGTGCATGTATATGTACATGCTTGTGGAGAGGAGAGGACAAGTTTAAGCGTCATTGCTTAGGCACTGTCCACCATGTGTGTGTTATATCTATTAATTTTTGTTTGATTTGAGACAAGATCTATAATTGGCCTGGAGCTTGCCAATTAGTCTAGGCTGGTCAGCCTGAGAGACCCAGGGCTCTTCTTGTTTGCATTTCCCTGCCATGGGGATTACAAGTGCTATACCACCATTCCCAGCTTTATATATAATTATATATATATATATATATATATATATATATTTTATAATTAATTTAATTTTACGTATCAGCCACAGATTCCCCTGTCCTCCCTACTCCCACCCCCAGCCTTCCCCCCCAACCCACCCCCCATTCCCACCTCCTCCAAGGCAAGGTCTCCCCTGGGGATTCAGCTCAGCCTGGTAGATTCAGCTGAGGCAGGTCCAGTCCCCTCCTCCCTACACCAAGGCTGAGCAAAATGTCTCAGCATAGGCCCTAGGTTCACAAAAAGTCATCTCATGCACTAAGGACAGGTCCCAGTCCCACTGCCTGGGGGCCTCCTAAATAGTTCAAGCTAATCAACTGTCTCACTTATCCAGAGGGCCTCCATGGGGGCTCCTCAGCTATTGGTTCAACAGTTCATGTGTTTCCACTAGTTTGGCTATTTGTCCCTGTGCCTTTTCCAATCACGGTCTCAATATCTCTTGCTCATATAATCCCTCCTCTCTCGCGCCAATTGGATTCCTGGAGCTCCACCTGGGGCTTGGCCGTGGATCTCTGCATCTGCTTCCATCAGTCATTGGATGAGAGTTTTATCATGACAGTTAGGGTGTTCAGCCATCCAATCACCAGAGTAGGTCAGCTAGGGCTTTCTCTCGACCATTACCAGTAGTCTATTGTGGAGGTATCTTTGTGGATTTCTGGGGACCTCTCTAGCACTCTGCTTCTTCCTATTCCCATGGGGTCTTCATTTATCGTGGTATCTCTTTCCTTGTTCTCCCACTCTGTTCCTGATCCAGCTGGGACCTCCCACTCCCCTAAGCTCTCTTTCCCCTCTGACCCTTGCCCTTTATTACCCCCCTCACATCTAGTTTGCTCAAGTAGATCTCATCCATTTCTCTGTTGTTGGGTGATCCCTGTGTCTTTCTTAGGATCCTCTTTACTAGGTAGCCTCCCTAGAGTTGTGAGTTGCAGTCTAGTTATCCTTTGCTTTACATCTAGTACCCACCTATGAGTGAGTACATACCATGTTTGTCTTTCTGAGTCTGGATTACCTCACTCAGGTTGATTTTTTCTAGTTCCATCAAAAGAGATCAAGAAGGACATTACATACTCATGACAGGAACGACCCACGAAGATGAAGTTTCAATTCTGAACATTTATGCCCCAAACACAAGGGCACCCACATATGTAAAAGAAACATTACTAAAGCTTAAATCACATATAAAAACCACACATTAATAGTGGGAGACTTCAACACCCCACTCTCACCACTGGACAGATCTGCCAAATCGAAACTTAACAGAGAAATAAAGGCTGATGTTATGACTCAAATGGACTTAATCGATATCTACAGAACATTCCATCCTAACAAAAAAGAGTATACCCTCTTCTCAGCACCCCATGGAACCTTCTCTAAAATCGACCACATACTGGGCCACAAAGCAAATCTCAACAGATACAAAACAATTGGAATAACCTCCTGTGTTCTATCAGACCACCATGGTTTAAAGTTAGATTTCAACAACAAAAACTACAGAAAGCCTACAATTTCATGGAAACTGAATAATACTCAACTGAATCACCAATGGGTCAAAGAAGAAATAAAAAAAGAAATTAAAGACTTCCTAGAGATCAATGAAAATGAATATACCACATACCCAAATATGGGATGCTATGAAAGCAGTGCTAAGAGGAAAATTCATAGCACTAAATGCCCACATAAAGAAGTTGGGGAAATCTAACACTTGTGACTTAATAGCACACCTGAAAGCTCTAGAACAAGAAGAAGCAAAGTCACTCAGGAGGAACAGACACCAGGAAATAATCAAATTGAGAATTGAAATCAATAAAATAGAAACAAAGAGAACAATACAAAGAATCAACGAAACAAAGAGTTGGTTCTTTGACAAAATCAACAAGATAGACAAGCCCTTATCCAAACTAACCAAAAGGCAGAGAGAGAATCCAATTAGCAAAATCAAAAATGAAAAGGGAGACATAACAACTAACATTGAGGAAATCCAGAGAATCATCAGGTCATACTTCAAAAACCTGTACTCCACAAAACTGGAAAATCTAAAAGAAATGGATAATTTTCTGGATTGGTACCACATGCCTAAGTTAAATCAAGCCAGATAAACTATTTAAATAGACCAATAACCCCTAAGGAAAAAGAAACAGTCATTGAAAGTCTCCCAACCAAAAAAGCCAAGGACCAGATGGTTTCAGGGCAGAATTCTACCAGATCTTCAAAGAAGAGATAATACCAATACTCTTTAAGTTGTTCCACACAATAGAAACAAAAGGAACGTTATCAAACTCCGTCTATGAGGCTATAATTACCCTGATTCCCAAGCCAAAAAAAGATGCAACAAAGATAGAGACCTACAGATCAATCTCCCTCATGAACATTGATGCAAAAATACTCAATAAAATACTGGCAAACAGACTCCAAGAACACATCAAAACAATTATCCACCATGATCAAGTAGGCTTCATCCCAGGAATGCAAGGGTGGTTCAACATACAAAAGTCTGTCAATGTAATACACATATAAACATACTGAAAGAAAAAAACACATGATCATCTCACTAGATGCTGAAAAGGCATTTAACAAAATCTAACACCCCTTCATGATAAAGGTCTTGGAGAGATCAGGAACACAGGGAACATATCTAAACATAATAAAGACAATTTACAGCAAGCCAACAGCCAACATCAAAGTAAATGGAGAGAATTCAAAGCTATTCCACTAAAATCAGGAACAAGGCAAGGCTGTCCGCTCTCCCCATACTTATTCAATATAGTACTTGAAGTTCTAGCCAGAGCAATAAGACAACATAAGGAGATCAAGGTGATAAAAATTGGAAAGGAAGAAGTCAAGCTTTTACTATTTGTAGATGACATGATAGTATACATAAGTGACCCCAAAAATTCGACCAAGGAACTCATGCAACTTATGAACACCTTCAGCAATGTAGCAGGATACAAGATTAACTCAAAAAAATCAGTAGCCCTCCTATACACAAATGACAAATGGGCTGAGAAGGAAATCAGAGATACATCACCCTTTACAATAGCCACAAATGATATAAAATACCTTGGGGTAACTCTAAGCAAGTGAAGGACCTGTATGACAAGAACATTCCCAGCTTTTTATGTGGGTTCTGGAGATTAACTCTGGTCCTCATGCTTATGGAGCAAGCACTTTATAGCCAAGCCCCACTCCCCACCCCTTAAGACGGCTTTTAAATAAATGTACTTTGAAATCATTCACTCTACCCTCTGAGCCATGTCCCCGCCTCCTTTTTACAGCTCTGAATTTGGCAAGATGGAGTGTGTCCGTGTTGACTTGTTTACAAATGGCGTTTGCCCACGACATTTTCAGTTGTTGCACTTGCAATGGCTCCACTTTCAGATAAAATAACAGAAGTTGAAGCAGGGCTTCTGGCATTGTGTGCCTGTCCTCTGAAAACATGTGAAATGCCAACTGAAATGGTGACATGTTTATTCATCTACTCAGTCAGGAAGATGTGTGATGATAAAGGCTACTATCAAGTTCTCCACTTTCAAAGATAAGAGTACACGAGCCTGGATATTTAATTTGAGTTGTTTATTGGGAGATTCTAGTCCACACATATTCATTGATTAAACGAAGAGTAAGACCAGCAGTTTTGAGAACAGGACTAATAGTTCCTGTATCATATTGATAAAATTTCCCAATAGAATTTCATGTTAAAAGTCACTCAATAGCTTTGATTGATTTGTTGTTCCTAGGCACTATATCGAGGAATTCTGACATAGCCAAGGTTATGGACTTGTCAGCAGTGGCAGTTAACCTTAGGAAGACTTGGGACTTTAAAATATAAGCACAATAATCAAAAGAGAAGGAGGTCTTTGATAAGAAATTGTAACTTCTCCCAGAGAGACATAAACAAAAGTCTACTCTCCAGAAAGGGAACCAATGACCAATCAAAGTAACAATAACCCAAGTCCAACTTTGTAAACTAATTTTGTAACTAATATTGTAAACTAATAGCTAAACCAATATAGCATCCGTCTACATCACTGAAACATCTATCTCAGCATGAGTAGAACTCCCTAAATGACTTTCAGGCAGCTCAACTCAATGGGTCAGACAATCCCATCTCCCCAGCAGTCCTTACCACCTATATAATCTTGGGGATATGGATGACTTTGTGAATCCTGCAAGTTTCAGGAATTGAGCTCTCTGTTGTGAATTGTTTACTTCTTGAATATTAATAAGCCCCCCCCACAAGTGGTTCAGTTCAGAGGATAGTTATACAAGATGGGAAGCTTTACAGCTTGTAGGAAGTCACATACATGTCACGCTCAAGCTATGCATAAGCATGATTTCATCATTATTTATATAGCAGAAATATTTTTTGTCAAGTCTTAGTGGAATTTAAATATACTACAAAGTGAAGTAAGAAGAACTAGTGTTGGCTAGTAAGCCAGTCAAGACAGTAAGGAAAGGGCACAAAGAAATGGATCTTCCATAGAAGAGACAAGTCAGACTGGAGAGATAGTTCAGCAGTTAATAACTCTCACTGCTGTAGCAAGCTTCCTTGAACTGCCAGCCCTGAAATCATGACACAAAGACTTACTATTGATTATGAATGCTCAGCCTTAGCTTCAGCTTCTTTCTAGATAGCTTTTTTTCTTAACTTATATTAACCCATTTCTATTAACCTATGTACTGCCCCAAGGCTTGTTTACCTCATCTATGTACTGTCCATCCTGCTTTCCTGCTTCCTCCATGTCTGACTGGCTGGCCCCCAGCTGGCTGGTTGCTCCCCGTTTCTTTCTGCCTGCCAGCCAGACCTATCCCTCCTCTGCCTAGCTACTGGCTGTTCAACTTTTTGTTTTATCAGTCAGGTGCCTTAGGCAGGCAACGTAAAACAGCAACACATCTTTACATTGTTAAATAATTATTTTGCCATGCAAAGAAATACAGCACATCTTTACATAGTTAAACAAATATTCTAGTCTACAACACACTGCCTTTACAGAGGTCCTGAATTTGGTTCTTAGAACCCACGCTGAGTATCTCACAACCGCCTGTAACTCCACTGCAGGGGATCTAATTCCTGTTTCTGCACTTTGTAGGCACTGCAGTCATGTACACATACACACAGAGACAAACACCCACAACCAATTTAAAAACTCTCTTAAAAAGAGAGAGGAGAAGCCATAAAACAAATAAAATCTAACCAAAAACAAAAACCAGAGAATCTGACTCTCTCAGATACAAGTGACACCTTCCGAATCAACAATACTAAGAAATATCATATCAAATGAAAGAAATGGCAGCCAGGGAAGCAATGAGAGTCATCTCGTGAATGTCATATTCAAAGGGATTAGTGCTGCAACTCTGGAAGTCTTGGATAAGACCAAGTTTAAGCTTCATACATTCAACTTTGCATGACTCCTAGAAAATCTGGCAGCATCCTGCATCCTCAGGCGTTGCAGGAATAGCAGCAGTCTCCATCACCAGTTATAGTAAAGGATGAATAAACTCAGGGTCATTTGTTCTACCAGGTAACATTGCTTCATGATCTCAAGGTTAAGAGTTTTGGAAAACAGGCAGCTGTGCATTCTCTTCCTGCTTCTATACTTAATTCAGGAATTTGCATGACCCCCCATGGGGGTGGCCGAAAGAGTAATGAAGACTGTGGAACAGTTGTGGGATTAAGGCTCTAAGATGATGCATTGTTTCTGAAGGCTACACGCTACAATACAAACAGAGGAGGAAGTTACTGTGTGCAACAACTCCCAGTACACTCTGCATGTTCAGTCTGGAACATTCTGTACCTCCATCTGTTTTAGTTTCACTATATGGCTAAATTTCTGCTTGTCTTGAGAAAGAAGAAAGGCATTAAGATGTTGTAGTTTCATTATTTTGTTGTGATAAAAGAGTCCAACCAAAAGCAACTTGGGAAAGAAAGGGTTTATTTATTTGGCTTACACTTTAAGGTTGCAGTCCATCACCAAGGGAAGTCAGAGCAGGAGCTCAAGACAGGAACAATGGAGGAACACTACTTTCTGACTTACTCTCTGACTGGCTTGCATAATCACACTTAGCTAGTTTTCTTACTTAGCCCAGGACCACCTACTCAGGTAATGATGCCACCCACAGTGGGCTCAACCTGTCTCCACCAATGAATAATAAAAACAATCCCTCACAAACATCTCCCCAGATCAACCTGCTCTAGGCAATCCCTCAATTGAGACCTCTCCTCTGGGCTGTGTCAAGTCGACAAATAGCGCTAACCAGCACATGAAGGATGGAACACATACTAAGCATGCCATCAGTCCAGCTTATTTATTGATGACTTTCATAGCAGTCTGCTGGAAGATTGTCAATTATTTTCATCTAAAATAACAAAACAGTTGCTTTGAGAACCATCTATCATTCCTAATAAATCTGTTTAAGTCTTTTTTCTTTGTTGTTCTTTCTAACAACTATGCAAATACTACATAGTGTCTTCATTTCACAATCACTCTTGTTATTTCATTTTAGATTTATTTACTTTATTGTATTTGCATGAGAGTTTTGTGTGCGTGAATATCTGTGCACCACATGCATGGTTGGTTCCTGCAGAGATCAGAAGATGGAGTCAGATCTCCTGAAACTGGAGCTACAGGGGCTTGTAAGCCACAATGTAGGTGGTGGAGACCAAGCCCCAGTCCTGTGCAAGAATAACAAGTACTCTTAACTCCCAAGTCAACTCTCCAGATTGTTCACAATCACTTCTTCAAGTCAGACATTTCTTTCTCTCTGACGGTTCACATTATCCTTGATACCACTTCCCATATGTCTGGCTGGGAACACCTTTTCTAGTGTGTAAAGCAAGAAGAGTATTGTTTCTTCCATGATGTATTAGTATAGAGGTCATCAATGGCCCCCTCTAAAAGAAATAAACATCCAATAATAGCTGATAAAATGACCCAATGAATATTGGCAAAATGGGCACCATCTATAATATATCTATTGAAATATTATCCTAAATTATAAAAGGCTTCAAAGTCCCTTTACTTAAAGTCAATGTCCTTTAATTTTTGTTTCATTTTTCATTTTCTGAGACAAAACCAGCCTTGAAATCATTGTGTAACTCAGGATGATCTTGAACTCCTGATCCTGCTGTCTACCTCCTAAATACTGGGATCACCGATGTGTGCTACCACACTTAGCCACTTCATAGTTTCATGAAGATTCTTAGTCACAGCAAAAGTCTACCTCAAACTTACAAGTGTTTTTTAATGAGGAAATTTGAAAAGTCCAAATAAAATCCCACTCTTCTGTAGTTGGGGTAATTTAGTGAAATCAACCATGTAAATGCTCAATGAAGCATATAATTAGAGGATAGATGAATAAAAATATAGATTAAAAGAGATCAAATTGTATTTTGGGGTGCAGCTTATGAATCATAACTAAGCTTCAGTGGCTCAAAAACACAGGCACTACCTCATTACTCAATGTGTGTGAACAATGCTGATGACATGTTTTCTTCATTTCAGATGACAAAGTAGACACTGCTTTGCCACTGAATATCTTTGGGGCTGGAAAGATGGCTCAGCAATTAAGAGCACTGACTGCTCTTGCAGAGGACCCAAATACCATGAAGGGAAGCTCATGATCTACTGTAACTGCAGCTTCAATTTATTTGCTATTCTACTTTGGCATCTGTGAGCATGCACACACACACACACACA
>CABHPP010144260.1:34898-47162 GCA_902168425.1 Peromyscus attwateri | reverse complement strand
AGTGGGTAGCTAGAGATGGCTCAGCAGTTAAGAGCACTGGCTATAATCCAAGAAGATCTGATTTGCTTCCAAGTACCCACATGGTGGCTCACAATTATACGTAATTCCAATCCCATTGTATCTGATGCCTTCTTCTGTGCTCCAGGTGTGGCGGACCCTGCAAGCTCACAGCCAGCAGGAAAACAATCTAGGGGAGGGAAGAATAATTTAGTTAGCCAGTGCTGGGACAAACTTCTGGAGTCTGATACATCTTGGTTCATCTTAACCATATTTAAGAACCGCACAATACGGGGAAACATTTTCCTGGCAACAATTAAGTCAGTCCTGAGTGTACAAAAAATTTAAGACATGTTCATGTTTAAATTCTTTACAAAGTACATATCGCTTCTTCCATAAAGATGGGTTCTGTTGACTTAGAAACAGTGCTCAAGTCTAGGGAGAAAGACGGGGGGAAACATAATTCCTGTGGGAGTCAAGGTTTGGCCTGATCCTAGGATAAAATAGAAGTTACTTAGGTAGTTGTAATGTATGAGTAACATCTCTCTTAGGATCGGTTTTATGGACTGAGAAGCAGTGCTCAAGACTGGTGGGAGGATAGAGGGAGGTCTGGGATAAACAAACATAATACTCCAGTGGATTTGGCTGAAGCCTGACTCTACAGATAGCAAAGGATAACCTGGTTGTAAACTATACCCTTCCCCAGTGTTCTGAGAGGAAGACAGGCAAACATCTCCTTCCTTTGAAGAGACAAGACTGAGTGTTTATGTTTCCTAGCTTCTGCGGTGCTCATCCATGTGCACAAGGACCTCTTATCCACTACACTTATATACATGGGGACACCATGAATACATGTGGTGGACATATATATATATATATATACATATACATATATATGCAATCAAAATATTCATAAAAATAAAATACATCTAATTTTTAATGAGAGATTGGTGGTAAAAAAAACACTCATGTTAAAAATAAGCATGTAAGCTGAATAAGATGATAACAATGTCTTAATGTCAGCTTAATTTTATAGGTCCAAAATAATGACATAAAAGGTAATTGCATTTTAAAAAACTGTTCAATGATAATCATAACAAATCATAACTATTCAATGATAATCATAATTGAACAAGAAAATAATTTATGACTATTTAAAATATTCTGAAGTAACTGCAGGCAGCATATTCAGTATTGAGCAAAACATTTACCAGAAAGCTTGAACACTCACTAAGTCATACATTAATAATACTTACTTATATTTGTGTTACCATCTTCAATCAAAGTAACCCTTTTAAACATATTTTCTCTTTTAAGCAGTTGCATCTTTTTTGTTTTTTTTTTGTGAAATAACAAACAATGTAGTGCCATCAAGTTTATTCTACACAGTAAACATGACCCCAATAATACTAAAGTCTAACTTAAAAAAAAACAAACAGAAAATAAGACCCATAGGCAAGTTTCACTTCTGATAATGTATTATGAAATTATGAAAATGTTAACATAGAATTTAGTAATACATGAAATGGGTAAAATTAAGCTTAACTCATGACTAATGTAAATGTATTTATTGATATCATTGTAATGTGGTATGAAAACAGAATGACAAAGTAAGTGCCACTTTTTACAGGTAAATAATGTTTCCCTGCATATGATTCAAAGTCTGTCTTCCTTTTTTGTCCCCACTTTGTTTTATAACTCTAATCTAACTCCCATATATGGTGCTGAGCATGGATATGTGACTTGCCACAAGACTGCAGAGGCTACTCAGGAGCTTAGTTGCGAAACATCTCTCTACAGGAGACCATCCCTTTACCTGAGGAGGTGCTGTACAAATTTATGCCCCCTTTTTCTGGAATCTAAAATGAAACATGTTTGGAATAAATCTGAACCAAGTCCAAACCTTAGAGTCCAGCTCGACTAATGAGTGTCAAAGACGACCTTTGTGACATAAAGTCTATTATAAATGAAATTGTATTCCCGTCCTGCATTACCATTATGTTTCCTGAAACAAATGATGTAACGTTCCCAAGTTCCCTTCTCTATCTCTAAGTAGATACTAATATGAGTCCAGACACATGTAACAAACATAAAACTTATTTAACTGAAATTAATGGCAAAGTCTTCCTTATCTAAATGTTCAAGTTTTAATGTCTCCACAGAATTCTTCATTTTTGGTTTAGTTTCAGAATTCTTCTTGCCAAAGAGACAACAGTTGTCTTAATGTCATTGGCAAGCAGCTTTTAAGCATGACTCTCTCAAGGCAATATAAAACTCATCTAAGTCTCTAGAGCACCATAAAGTGACTGAATAAATAGTCTCCAATCAATAGTTCAATTCAGCAACATGAAAAGTGTGAGCATTTTAAATGCCAGAATACTATTTAAGGTGCCACTTGCACTTATATAAGATTCTTAGTTGATGGCAGATGTAAAGGCTATAAACAAAACATCAGCAGAGCTAGTTCTTCTTACATGCAGCATTGATCAGTAAACAGAGAGTGATTCCTGAGAAAATAGAATAATAAAATCTTCCAGGGTGAAAAACTATTTTTAATATATTTTTTATAACTTACATGAATACCGCACTTGCATCATGTCCAACCCATGTCTCTCCACCCCCCAACTCTTCTTATATTCTCCCAACTCATCCTCAGATATATAACTTCTATATTTTTTGTTGTATGCATATATACATACATACACATATGACTAAAAAATACAAAGATATAATCATAAAATAATTTTTCTTATGCCTTTTAAACATCATTAGTATTATTAATCCCTCCCAAGAGAACCCTTATATCCTTCCCTTCACCATCCAGTGTTAGCATTTCACTCACTCATTTTTCCCCTTCTCCCCTTTTGAATTGCCTAAGTTTTAAACTTACAAAGTATTATTACATTTGTGGCTCTTTAGAATATATTTAAAAAATGATTTATAAACTCAAATATCAAATAGTGACAGAAAAATAAATGGTTTAGGCAAGGGAGGGAGTCTGACACACTGGACAGTGGGAGACTGGTAAAGTGAGTAGTAGTAATTTCCAACTTCTATCACCTCTAAAAGCAAGACCACCAGCCTCTCATGTTCTATTCATCCACCTCTTTTGCAGGTATGTCCCTGGTCCAAGTTTACCCTCTTCTACTAAAAGCTTCAGATAACTCTGTCAACCAGCAACCTAACTCCAAAACGGAATGTGTGTTGTTCTCAATCATTTATACTTGCTCAAGGTATACCACAACAATAACAGGAAAACCAATGAGCAGTCAGCTCTTTCTTTGCCAACTTTTGTGTGTGAAATGGAAACCAGCAGGGATATTTATATTCTGCATTGTAGAAATACATGGGCTTGAAAAGGGTATTCATTTCCTATCTTTTGCAAAATATGAAGATTTTATATACATATATAATGAAGATTATACATTTGATGAATATTATATATATATAATCTATTATGTATAAACACATAATATTATATATAATTTTTTAATCTTCAGGGTGTATCATGAGTTTCTTTGACATATTATCAATAACTCGGGTACATCATTACAATGTGACTATCTCAGAACCACGGCATTTAAGACAAAATAAGGCACATCCTATTTTAACATGCTTTACATTTAAATATTTAAAGTAGTTGTGGGTAGTTAGCTTTGCCTTGCCATAAGAAAATACCTGAACAGGTAAAGATTGTCTGGGCTCACACTTTCAGAAGTATCACTCCAAGTTTCTTGGCCCAACAGGTATCTGGTGAGGGCAGGGTGCTTATGGTGGTGGAATAAATATGCCCATTGCTGCAGGCCACAGGAATATATCATAAGAACTCAGCTGGTTATTGCAAAGTCACTATCTGGAGGAATCAGGGAATTTCTCCAGAGGAAGCCAAATCCCAAGGAGTTTTTGGTGTTACTTGGCTTGTTATATATCAGCTGTATTCTGTTACGAAAATCATGTGTGCCTTCATAGTTTTTCCTATTGACTTTCCCCTAAGAAGGGCTAACAGTGTAGACTGATCACTCTCTGGACATACACATTCCAGGTATTTGGAGAACAGCCTCAGGAAAGGCTTTCTCTGGAATCAGATTATCTCCCTTAGCCACTTTCAAGGACTACAGGAAACACCACCCAGGTGGGCGCCCAACTTCCGAGGACTAACAATGATAGCAGCCCACAGGCAAGTCTCCTGACTTACGGTAAATTCCACAAGGAGACAACACCTAGGAGAGGTAGACGTTAAGTAATAGCTTTACACAATTTAGCTTGGACCCTCCCTTTATATACCAGGACTTCCAGGGCACAGGAGGAGAAGAGAAAAGAGAATGGAAGAACTAGATGGGTAAGAACTTGAGAGGAACAAACTGAGATGGGGAAGAACTAGGTTGTAGGGCTAGAAGAGAGTACCAGAGGAACGAGATGGAAGATAAGGAAGAGCCAGGTGGGGAAGAACAAGATGAGAAAGAATGAGATGAGGAGAGAGAAGGAGATGGGAGAGGAGATGATATGGGAAGGAACAAGATGGATGAGAACCTAGAAGGGGCAGAACTAGATGAAGGAATTAAGATAGAACCTAGAGGGGACCGCAGACAAGTGTAGAGAGAAGTCAGGCTAGAAATGAGCTAAATATGAGAGCAGAATATAAGCTTGTAACTGACACAGAATAATAAAGTATATGGACTAAGAAGTTTTGTGTACATAGATTCATTTCTTTTCATCAAAGATTAATTATCAGCTGGTTGTAGATTCTTCCTGGACCCTGGGAGGGGACTATTGAGGGGCTGGACCCCCATAGTCCCCGATAGCCCATGTCATAGTATCCAAGTAACAGAGATTAAATGGCTTGGCATCAGACATATTACCCTAGTGTACACAATCAATGACATGTTTCCTCTATGTAGATATCAACATCTACAATACCAACCACCTCCCAGTAACCCATTCAGTTATGAGCTCAATAGTGGATGATTCCAATGATAACACATGACCTTTCATGATACAATTGTGTCTCAAAATCTCATTAGTTTTCAATCCAGCCTGTTAGCTGATAGCCATCTAACCATTGTTCCAGATAGAGGAGAATTAGCTGTATTTTGTTGTGTGCTACCTGGAAAAATATTGCCTTATTTTTATGGCTACTGCTAAAATGAAAATAGAATAATACTCTCCAAGCTAACCTCAGATTTGATATTTTTTAATGCTTGGATTAGAGTTGCTTTCCCATCTAATTTTAGTAATCTAGTGTTATATGTCAGCCCACAGTTATGTCTAAGCTCCCTCTGCTTTTGAAATTTAAATATTTACTTAAGGAGCCCAATATACCCTCCACACTTTTGTAAGAAATAGGTTGAAGCAAAAAGGCAACACTCCTTGTGACCACAGTGGGGTCTGGATGGGAATTCATAGTGGCCAGCTGGAAACTTTCAAATCTCTAAAAGCAACATCGGTGACACCATGCTGAGAAGAGTGACATCCAACAAAGCTGATTATGTGTCTAAATTAGAAGATCAATATTCTTAATTTCTTCAAAATTTATTTTCCTTAGAATAAAAATATTCATTGTAATGAACCGTGGGTTTCAATCACTGTAAAAACATGAAGGAAGCTTCATAAAGTGTATGTGATTTGGAAAAGGGAAAGAAAAAGCTTAGGGAATTAGCACAGTGCCGTATTAGCACAGGCACACTTAAAGGCAGAAATAATGAGTTTCTGTTATATAATTTCAATGATATTTATATTCCCCAATAATGGATTTGATCTTTATAATTAAAAATAAGAAATAAAGTTCACTGGGATTTAGCTCTGCCTAAAAATTAATATAGCTTAAT
Organism: Peromyscus attwateri; assembly: GCA_902168425.1. NCBI lineage: Eukaryota > Metazoa > Chordata > Mammalia > Rodentia > Cricetidae > Peromyscus > Peromyscus attwateri. The sequence goes on along the minus strand of CABHPP010144260.1, from coordinate 41,340 downwards.
TTTCTCATACCATATTTTTTTCTTTCAGCTAATATTTGATGTTCTCTCAGTTAAATTCTATTTTTCCTTTTCTTTGGTCTCTTTCTGATGTGAATAGTTTCTTAAGTTTATGACTCATACTGTAGGAAAAATATTTTTTTTCCACCAAAGATGGTTGTGCCACACAGTAACCCTTAATTTACCTTAAGTCTGCACTGTGAAGTTGCTCTTGTTTTCTGTTGAATGAAGCTGTGTTACAGAATTTGACAGAATTTTGTCTCTCAGTAATGAGTGGTAAATTTAAGAAAACAGTAAAAAGTGTTATAGATATTCTGGATTCATATCTGGGCATTAGTGCCTTACTTAACCTGGTATCAGTGCTCTATGTTGTCAAGCATTACCATTTGTTTCATTATGCTTACTGTTTGCTCATATTGTTCTACTATTTTTTTTCTTTTTTTAATTCATTTTACATACCAACCACAGATCCCCCTCTCCTCCAACAGAGTTAGTTCTCCCATCGGGGGACAGCTAAGCCCGATACATTCAATTGAGGCAGGACCAAGCCCCTCCCTGCTTTATCAGGGGTGAGTAAGGTATCTAACCATAGGTACTGAGATCAAGAAAGCCAGCTCATGCACCAGGGATAGATCCTGATCCCACAGCTGGGGTCACCTCAAACAGACCCAGCTATTCAATTGTCTCCCATATGCAGAGGGTCTAGTCCGGTCCCATGCAAGTTCCACAGCTGTCGGTCTGAAGTTCTAGAGAAATTCCCAGGAATCTACAAGGACAACCCTAAATTAGACTACTAGCAGCAGTGGTGAGGGTACCTGAACTGGCCTACCCTGGTAACCAAATTGGTGAATACTCTGTCATCATAGAGCCTTCATCCAGTAACTGATAGAAGCAGATGCAGAGATCCACAGCCATGCACCAGGTCCAGTGTAGTGGGTAGCCATTCCAGCTTTGGTCTGGAAGTTCCACCCCTATTGAGGCTTTGGTAACTATCACGCCTACAAGGCGGGGCCAAGGGAGGGCCCCTGAAGACCAGAGAGCAGGACTTGCGGCGCTCTCCTGCTGCTGGGAGCCAGATGCAAGAGGTGGCCGGAGGAGGAGGAGAGTTCTCCAGAGAACATCGCCTGACTACGCTGCGTCTTTCACAGAACCCTCAATCTACCTATCCCTTCATTTGTAAGTTACGCCTTTAAATAAATCTCCTTTTAACTACGTGGAGTGGCCTTAATATTTCCACCAATAGTCCAGCTCTGGGAGTCCAATCAAAGAAAGGGAAGAGGGATTACATGAGCAAGGGGATTTAAAATCATGATGGGGAAATCTACAGAGACAACTGAACCAAGCTCAAAGGAACTCGTGAACTTTTGACCGACAGTTGTTCTACTATTAATAGATGTAAGAAGTAGACATAAAATGTCTTACAGGGATAGATGGAGTACCACCCCTATTTATTTCTTAAGTCAGTTTGGATATCATTATATCTTAAAAACATTTTTATTAGTAAATGTGTCAATTTATTGTTAAAAATTTCAAATGTTTCAAGCTATTTTCACTAAACAAAGTATTACAATGATCTTTCTTTCTTTCTTTCTTTCTTTTTCTTTTATTTTTTTATTTGGTTTTTCGAGACAGGGTTTCTCTGTATAGTTTCTGATGCCTGTCCTCGATCTCGCTCTGTAGACCAGGCTGGCCTCGAACTCACAGAGATCCGCCTGGCTCTCTGAAGTGCTGGGATTAAAGACGTGTGCCACCACTGCCCTGCTACATGATCTTTCTTTCATTAGCACAAAAGATTAAGGACTTGAAATGGACAAGTTTAAATGTCCATCTGATATCTACTTGACGTTAATTGGTTAAAATTAATATGATAATACTAAGTAGCTGAAATATGCCAGCAAATGATGAAGAAAAACCTATTTAAAAATCATTTTTTTATTAAGCTAAACTAATTAAGAAAAGTGATTAAAAAACATGGTCAACTATTTACTGTATAACTACTGGAAAGTTTGACAACAGAAAATAACTTTTAAACATTTTTTTCTCTGTCTCTGTGTATTCAAGACTATAGCACAGTTGCACAAGTCAGAAGTCTACTTGCCCTAATCAGCCCTCTTGCTCCAACATGTTGGCATGAGGAATTGATTTCAAGTTGTCAGGCCAAGCTGCAAATGTTTCTACCGATGAAACAGTCTCCCTAACCCATTAGAAAATATCTCTAAGGACATTTATATTGCTTACCATATAATTAGAAAGAGATTTACTAGAAATGCTTGTCATTTGATGTCTGCATGTGCAGGTGCATTAGAGCAATGGTCTTTATATGTGCCTTGCATGCAGAATCACCAGAAGTGGTTTTATACATTGACTGTTTAAGATGTACCCAAGTCTCATTTGGAGAGAATCTCTAAAGATGCCATCCAAGCAACGATCTGCCTAAAAACCTCCCTGAGTGGCTCTAAAGTTTGGGAAGCACTGGTCTACCAAAATCAATTACCATCTAGGGAGTAAAGGAGTTGATAGGATACAAGAATAGTGCTCTGTTATAAGGTAATTCCCCCAAATAGAAAGCGGAGCGCTGCCCCACCAAAGGGTCCAATAACTACTCTCTAAAGTAAAATGAGGAACCAAATATCCTCCCAGACTTTCCTTGAGTAGCCTCTTTAGCAAGTACATTATGAGAAGGAAATGATGTTAGCTTTTTTAAAAAAGGGAAAAAATGAGAAAACAAAATATCTAAAAGAGTTGGAGATCTGAACCTGATAGTTGAGGTTGAAAACAAATTATGACAGGAAGCAGATCCTTGGCAAAGCTGGGTGCAAAACTGGGTTCTAGGGCTCTGCTCAGAGAGATGAAAGTTGTTTTTATTTCCCCATTTGTTACTCATCCCCTTCCCTATCAACACCAAACAGCAACCAGTCACATTTAGAATCAGAAAATTGAGTCTTTAAACTTAAACCTATCAAGGCAGTATAGCAAAAAACGTCAACTCTAGAGAGTTTAAAATCCGTATGCAAAGTTCTTGTGCTATAGAATGAATGAAAGTGAACACCAGGGCAGCACTCAGAAAGTGAGTCCTACTGTCTTTGTAGTTACATAAGTTACAAGTTATCAGAATGAGTTCATGATGTGTTTCTGCAGAATTTCAGTCAAATAGAAGAGTCTTGAAGACTCAAAAGTATAAGAGAAAACAAGTGTAGCTATGACCAAATTAAATCAATTATATAGAAACTTTGTGCAGAGTACTCAGTAATTTTAGAAAAAGCTGATACTTTTCAGTGATAGGAGGCTGTGACTGGTGAGTGTCTATGCTTCTCATTGCTATAGTCTCACCAGGTAACAAAGCAATACAAATAAAAAAGCCTAACCTGCATAATGTTGTACAAATATCAGCACTGCTGACACTATAAAATAATGCTCACATCCACGCTAGAAAACTTTGGAAGTTCCATGAAATGACAATTGTAAACATTATTGCGGGTTTTGGAAATTTCATTCCTGAGAACATAAACCAAAGAAATGAAAACTTATGGCTACATAAAAAAAGTTGATTTATTTCATAGCAGCAAAAGAATAAGAAAAATGTGGAATTACATCATTGTCCATTAGATGATTAATAGACAGGGTTCTTATGATAGGGTCTGTAGAATGGAAAATAAGTTAGCAAGGCAAAGGCAGGAAGCACGCATGGAAACAGTATGAATGAATGTAGAAACTATTATTTTAGTCAGTCATTAATGCATAGAATTCGCAAATCTGCAGAAATAGAAAGTAGATTGGTAATTTTCTGGGACTGGGTGCCTGGCATTGAGAAATGTGACTAAAAATAATCTTCTATGACTTCCACTGCGAGATATATAACTGCTGTAAAGTTTGATTGTGACCATTAAACAGAACTTCAAATATACAAAAAAAAAATCATTTGACTGTATTAGTCAAATGTGGAAACTGCAGGGTACATGACATGTATTTCAGTAAATGTACTTCTACAAAAGCTAAGTAAGTGTTGTGAGGGTACCTGTTTAATAGATTGTATGATTTTATTATGTTCTTCATTGTGCTCATTTTCTCAGGGAGCCTCCACCTCTGGAAAGGGAATACCCATTCCACGAAGTCAACTTCAGAAGGCTGGGCTGCTGTGAGAACGAAGCCTGACCCTCCCCCAAAGTCTTCTTTTTATTATTTATATTTTGTGTCTTTCACATCATACATCTTGATCCCATTCATTCCCCATCCCTATATATCTGCCTTTGCAGGACTCCACCCCAGATACAAATAAAGAGAAAAAAGAGAAAAACAAAAAAGATGGGGAATTCTCGTCATGGAAGCTGTAGTGTGACATAGTGAGGCACACAGTAAACCCTTTCGTCCATATTTTTTTTAATAATTTAATTTAATTTTACATATCTGCCATGGATTCCCCTGTCCTCCTTCCTCCAGCCCCCCCTCCCCCCAGCCCACCCCCCATTCCCATCTCTTCCAGGGCAAAGACTCCCCTGGGGATTCAGCTCAACTTGGTAGATTCAGTTCAGGCAGGTCCAGTCCCCTCCTCCCTTCACCCAGGCTGAACAAAGTGTCCCTGCATAGGCCCCAGACTCCAAATAGCCAGCTCATACACTGAGGACAAGTCTGGGGGCCTCCCAAACAGTTCAAGCTAATCAACTGTCTCATTTATCTAGAGGGCCTGATCCAGTTGGGGGCTCCTCAGCTATTGGTTCAAAGTCCATGCATTTCCACTAGTTTGGCCATTTGTCCCTGTGCTTTTTCCAATCATGGTCTCAATAATTCTTGATCATACAATCCCTCCTCTTTCTCGCCGATTGGACTCCTGGAGCTCCACCTGGGGCCTGGCCATGGATCTCTGCATCTGCTTCCATCAGTCATTGGATGAGGATTCTACCACAACAGTTAGGGTGTTTGGCCATCAGATCACCAGAATATGTCAGTTTGGGCTTTCTCTAGACCATTGCCAGTAGTCTATTGTGGAGGTATCTTTGTGGATTTCTGAGGACTTCTCTAGCACTTTGCTTCTTCCTATTCCCATATCGTCCATATAGCTTTACTTGCAAATGGCCCTGAAGGTGTGGGAGATATGACCCCGAGGACATGAAAGCAGGAGAACTGGAGCCACCCTTTACTCATAGCTGCAAAGGGTGAACTCACCAAGGCAATGCAGCCCTGATGGTGAGGAAAAGAGAGAGCTGGTGGGCTGACCAACCCTGCAACTACCCAGGCCCCAAACCAGGGTCATGTGTTGGCCCACCTCAATAACCACCCCATCTGTGATCTGCTGGTGCACTTGAAGGGATGATTTCTGCAGACCCAAAGCTGCAGGATCTCCACAACACAGGGCAAGAGCAGGATAACCAAGAAGAGTTCCAGTGAGGGTCCAGCATTGATAGTATAGCAGATAGCACAGTCCTCGAACCAGATCAATGACTCCCCAACGTCTTCATATCTGGATGTGCGATTTCTCTCTTCCTCTGACAGGCATCAGCCACCAAGCTGCGATGGAATCACAAAACGCTCACAGCGCCCTCTATTAATGTACTGCTCAGCTTTCAACTTTGAGTGTCCAAAATCCTGAGCTAAGTAGGCTTCTCATAGTCACACATTGTCCAGCTTCTGCTTCAGTTCCCTTCACATGTTGCCATGGTACAGTATTTGACAGAAGCTATTGAGGGTAAGGGGAGGTCTGTTTTGACTTGTGATGTGAGACAGGAAGGACCAACAAGGAACACGATAGCAGAAGTGGCTCTTTCCAGGACAGAAAGAGCAGGTGTTAAAGCGTCTTCACAACTTAGTGGGCTGGATCCAGAGGACTCCAGCCAGAACTAGAAGTCAATAGCACTTTTCAGGCCCTTCCCCTAATAAATCACTTCTTCAGCAAAGCCATAGCACCCAGCAATCACAGCTCCCTGAAACAGTACAAGGAAGACATGAACCTGGAAGAAATTTCCAATTGAAACTATAACATCCAGCAGCAGGTATGTTGTTCAATGAACTCACACAGCACAGTCTCAAACTGAAAAGGGAAGTAAGGAAGTTCACTAGGGATGTATCTTTTGTGCCCAATACTTTGGTGGGGATGAGGGTAAAGCACCAATCAAATACCAGGATGAGTAATTAATGATCAAGGGAATGTTTATCTAGAAATTAAGAGCAGAGACATATTGGTGTGCATACTTTGTAAAAGTTTCAAAGCTACTGAAATCAGTGAAAACTGATTTGTGCATTTTGTAATACTTAGCTATGTTTGTGAAATAAAGTCAACCCCGTATCACAAGGTAAACAGAGGACAACCGTCAGTCTTAGGTATTCCATTGTGTTCCACTTTGACCTCAGACACGAATACATCTGCAGAGGTGCATAGGCTTAATTTTAGATGAAGGAAACACTATATTTTAAAGACAAAAATAGATATTTGCTGAACATTATATATATATAT
>CABHPP010144260.1:0-34798 GCA_902168425.1 Peromyscus attwateri | reverse complement strand
GATTTCCTAGACCAAAGTTTAGTTTCTCAATCTGCAAAATGATCTTCTGTAAGATGGGAGGGGATAACGACTCTCTGTGTGCACATCAACACTCATATTTTTAAGACTTTAATTGAAAGAGTTCACATAGCTGCATCTATTTTGACTAACTGGTGAAATTCACCTCCTTGGTGTGAAGTTCTCAGAAGTGATCAATGCCAATAGTTGCAAACAGAGTGCAGGTGGTGCTATGACATTTCTCAGATTATTCCTCCTTGGCACATCCAGCCAATCAAACCTTTGTTTCTATATTGACTTTCTAAATTCTTGTATAATTAGTGCCACTTCCTTACTGTATTATCATCTCAAGTGTGACTACTGTCCTCTGGGTTTTAGTTTGTTGCTTGTACTTGAAACAAGTTGGAACAGTTTATAAACTAAAATTCCTCACCTTATTGGGATAGTCTTAAAAGAATAACAAATAAATGATTGTCATGTTAGTGTTTTTTTAAAGACTGTTGGTTTTTAAGTACTCTCTTGCTAGTATAACTAACACATATTCCTAATACAGAGTGAACATTCTTTGTCTCAGCCCTAGAACATGACTTTTTAGCAGGGATCCTTGGTTGTTTTCATGGAGACAATGGCGTTAGACCTGGAACTTAGGTTCTAGATGTGGTTTCAAGTTTCACACTTAGGATTTGTAAATTGTAGCTAAATTTTTCTGTGTCCTACATGGTTCACAGCTGCTCAGACCCAAGCAAACACACAGAGGCTTATATTAATTATAACTGCATGGCCATGGTTCAAGCCTTTTGCTAGCTAGCTCGTATATCTTAAATTAGCCCATAACTATTAATCTATGTATCGCCACCACGTGTTCTGTGGCATTACCTGCGTCTCATTACATGTTGCTCCTTGGGCGGCTCTCTGTCATCTCTCCCGCCTTCTTCCTGTCTCTCCCTCTTTGAATTTCCTGCCTGCCTCTAAGCTGCCTTGCCATTGGCCAAACGGCTTTATTTATCAACCAATCAGAGAACACATATTTTCAGTGTACAGAAAGACATTCCCCCATCAGTAAATTTCATTTACATTAAATTCCATTGAGTGGAAATATAATGACCTTAAATTCAGAGTTTGTAAATACAGTCACTGGCCCCTACCTGTGTTTATTTTGCTGAGTGTCATTTCACTACTGTTCGATCCCAGGACATGTTCTCTCTTTCTGAAACTGATCACTAACTTTGGTACTTTATTGAAAATTAATCTTTCTCAAAGAAGATTGTGTTTCTATCTGCTAGTTTCTAAAGATGCTGACACCTTGGCACCAGTTTAAATTAAAATATCCTTTAGAGGACTGTATAACAGTATAAATTTGACTTTTCATTGCAAAGGCAAGGAATACCCCTAGTTATGAGTTCTCTGGAAATACAGCTCTTTTATCTTCTTCCTCCTCCTCTTTCTTGTACTCCTTGTCCTCCTCCTCCTCCTCCTCCTCCTCCTCCTCCTCCTCCTCCTCTTCCTTTGGTGCCAAGTTAGAGAGAAGAATATGTATATAGTATTCTTCACTGCAGAGTCTCTTTCTTTGTCACTCCTTACCTTGCAGAGCAACTTGAACTTCTCTGTGATTTCATGTACAGTGCCTGAATTCAGGTTTGGTCAAGTAGACATAACCCCTAAACTTGAGCACATTTTTTGACACATTATCTGACAAAATTTTAAGCAGTAAAAAGATCTTTGTATCAGCTATCTTCAGAGTGATGATTTTATCTTTTCTTTTATTGTATCATCCGTGCCTATCTGTGTGATATTATTGTTTCTTTTTGCATTTGTTGTGATAATAGTTTAATGACAACATTGCTCTCTCTCCATTTTCCTTCTTCCAAACCTTCCTATATACCCCTCCCCACTCTCCTTCCAAATCATGGCCTCTTTTTTTCAATAGCTGCTATTGTATGTGAATCTCCATTATTAAAATTATTAGTAGCTTTTTATGGTTTTACTTTTTGAGAATTTTATGTAGTGTATTTGTTCCTATGAGGAGAAAATCCTCCTCATTTTCTCTAGTCCTCCCAGATACAACCCACTGCCCTACTCATCAAACTTCATGTTCTTTCTTCTTCTTGAAAAAAAAAACACAAGGTCAGAACCAAACCAAAGCACACGTGCACACACCTGCGCGCGCGTGTGCACGCGCGCGCGCGCGCACACACACACACACACAAACAAAAAGTATGGATTCTGATTGGTATTGCCCAACTACTCCAGAGCACAGGGCCTGCACTAGAGTGTGGAATTCACATATCCAGTGTTGTCTCATTGAACAAAACTGATTTCCCTTCTCTAAGTCTACCAGAAACTATCAATTGTAAATAGTTTCTTTGTTAGTGATGACACTTTGTATCAATTACCTTCACCATGCTAAAATTGTGTCTAGTGTTGACTTTTGCAGGTCTTGTGCATGCTATTACAGTCTCAGTTAGTTTATAGGTGCATCAACCTTATTGTGTCTGGAAAATGCTGTTACTTTAGAGTTCTCTACCGCCTCTTGTTCTTACTATCTTTCCACCTCCTCTTCCACATAGATCCCTGAGCCATGAGGGTAAAGATATGCTAAAGACATCACACCTGAGATTAAATACTCCAAAGTCTCTTGTTTATTTGTGGATCTCTAATTTAATCACCATATACTATAAGAAGCTTCTCTGATGGGGGTCGAGTGGTACAATGATCAATGGATATAGCAATATGCCATTAGGAATTGTTTTATTGCTATGTTCATTTAGCAGAATTCCGAAGTAAGTTTTCTCATAGGGCCTACGACCTATCTAGTATGAGGTTCTTCACCTCATTAGCATTGTTTAGAATAGATTACATCTCATGGAGCAGACCATAAATCCAAACAAAAAGTACATACCATACCTTTCACTATTGACCAGTGGGCTTATCTTACAAACAGGTCTCTATTATAGCTTACAGGGATCATAGTTGATTGTGTTTGGGGAAGAAACTCATTATTCTTTTTCTCCACTAGTGTGTGTATCCAGTAGAAGTAAATCTTCTATTTGAACATCAGCTCTATTTTCTATATTCCATGAAATAAATATATGGTATCTTCAGAAATAGGGTCTTGCTCTCAGGTTGTAGTTGGTAAGCAGTAGCATTAGCAAGATTCTGTATTAATTATTGTCTGAGGAGATATTCAGTTTTACTATAATTTCAGGATAATTTTTTTAAGATAAAGTAGATCCCCACAGGGATTTAATGCCATCACTTGGGAGGCAAAATGAAGTCTCTGTGAGTTGAAGACCAGACAAGTCTACATAGTGAATTTCATACCAGTCAGATATTCATAATGAGACACTGTCTCAAACAAACAAAATAAATAAGTAAATAAAATATAAGGTATTTTAGTCAAATGTTTGCTCTCATCAAAAGCATAATCATGATTTTGTTTCATCCCTGAGGTGCACAAACTAGTTGTGAAATTAAGATTTATATTATTATTACAATTTAATGAACATTTGTTTTGGTTTAAAAAAGTTCAGCTTTGAAATCTTCAGTTTCTCACTGAACAGACCCAACATGTTACATGTTTTGATTATTCATTCATTTCTATGGGTAACAAAAATGATTAAAGAAGGATTTGGGAGGGAGATGGAGAAGTTGCCCACATAAGAAGGTAGGAGACAGAAGAGAGAGAAGAGAGAAGGAGGAAATCATGCAATTGTATTCCAATGTAATAAAAAATTCTCATTTTCTAAAAATATGTTGTAAGCATGAGTAAAATAAAATTAGGTTAAGTAATCCTTTACTCACAACTTCTACAAAATATAATGATATAATGTGTGCTCCTTCTCTACACAGAAGAAAGTAGAAATCAAAAACAAACCAGGAAGCCTACTCCAAGGGGTCAACCTAAAGGCAAAAGGGGCCAGTTCACTTAATAACAAAGTTGAGGAATTTTACCTGTTTTGGTTTGTGTTATTTTGAGTTTCTATGAGCTTCAGCATTCACTGTCATGCTCAGTGAATCTCATTCCCCCGCCCCATGGAAAAGCTGTGCATGCACCCCAATTCCTTGTCAGTCCCCATATCCTACAGGGAATTTAGTATCTTTAACCACTTCCTACTCTCTATATAATAATAGAAAATAAGCAAATTTCATCTGTTACATCAAGGTATTTTCAACAAATTCTCTAATATTCAGTTTGTTACAACTAGTACCAAAACAGTTATTAAAACACATTTTTTCATTATTTCTGAGCAATTAAAATAAAAATATAAAAGGATTCTTGAACAAAAATATGCAGTGCTTTTTAAAGAGAAATTTGCAGCTAGGAAAGAACAAATTATTGAAAGCATAAAACCATTTCCAGAGAGCCAAATTAATAATAGCAATATATGTCAGTTTTAATAAATCTCAATGCTTAGAAATTCATACATACAGGTTATTTTCACAAAATTTAATATAAGCCTTCTAATATTTTATTTGCTAAATATTTTATTTGCTTTTCTGTGAATTTCATTAAATATGTATTCTGTACTTAATTTGAAGCATAGAATCAATTTAGTTAAACCACCTTGGATGACAGTGCTCTCCCCACAATCTATAGACATTCTAACAAGAAGCCAAATTCTAGGCATGGGAAACCTCCCTTTCGTTGTTGGCCATTGAAGTCTAAGAGAATCCCAAAACAACGTAGGTTGTTACCATCACCCTTCATTGCCTTCTAGAAAAGGAAGATAAGACTCTATTGCTAAAGACACCACAAAGTTCTGATACAGGACTTGGAGGAACAGAATTAGAACTGGCCTAAGGGCCTCCTTCCTGTGGACCGCATTTTATAGTACTAGAAAGATCTATGCACACTAGCAAGAGAGGAAAGCAATCAATAATCCTAACCAATTTCAGTGCCTACAAACCAAAACAATGATCAGAATGGCGAGAGACTGGCACTTATAACCTGGGGATAACCAACAGCTTCCCACTTGGACTTATGGTCCATTTAATAGGAAGGAATTAATGCCATGTACTGTAACTAGCCAACTACCAGTGACTGGTGAGTCCATGGAAACAAGAGAAGAACCTACCACTTACCACTTTTCCTAAAGCAGTGTAAATTGTAACTGAATTCTAAATTCGTATTCTTATACCCACAGACAAGCTTAGCTCTCACATCTCACCACAGAAGTTTCTATTGCAGCAAAGACTATCCTAGAAAGCAACAACTCATCATCCAAGGTTCGGGAAACATCACTGAAGATGAGACAGAAAGATTCTAAGAGCCAGAGAACCAGGGTATTGGATGGAAGGCAGTGTCTTCTATATATGGCAGGAAACTACACCCATGAAATCCCAACAGTATGGTTTCCTGAATAAAAGTTGAAAAATGACATTAATTGGCATGCTGATGTGGATGAGAAAAATTTAACAACGTTTCACCTCCAGAAGATAAACTACAGGCAATTGATGACTGTCAAGGGAGATCAGCTTTCTTGAGGAATGAGTACTTTGATGTGTTATCAAATCCCAAGAAGTCAACTCCAGACACAGACACAGACAAACAGACAGACAGACACACACACACACACACACACACACACACACACACACACACACGAACAACACTAAATGAAATCAACAGATTTTTTTTATAAATTTAGATTGATAAATGATGATAGGTAGATAAATAGATGATAGATAGATATATAGATAAATGATAGATAGATAGATAGATAGATAGATAGATAGATAGATAGATAGATAGATAGATGATAGATAGATATTACAATAATAATAAAAGAATAAAAGGTCAAGGAGTTATGGGAACCATAGTAGGAGTCGAAGAGATGAACAGGAAAATGAAATGGTATAAATGTAGTGTTCATATATGAAATTCTCTGAAAATAAAAAAATGGGCAAATAGGAATATTTGCACTCTGCATGCACTCTGGCATTGCAGAACTCATTTACTTGCAAATAGGTCTCATCCAGGAGGGCTGGTTTTCTCAGCAATCAGTGGGGAAAAGATCTCCTTTCATCTACAAAGGGGCAACTTGCAAGTACCTAAATGCTGCTTTCCATCCCCACTTTTTTCTTTCCCTTATATCAATGTCTTGTCTTCAATAAGAGTATAAGTGATACCTAGTTAAGGCTCCGGCTAGACAAAATTAAGAAAGGGCTCAAGTGGATCGCAGTTGTGTTTAAATTTCTTTCAGTACTATTTTAGTCCCTGTGATAACAAACCTTACTAGAAGATTTAAGGGGGAAATATTTCCCCCTTAAATCCACATCAGTATGAGAGATTTCAGTGTGTTGTTATGTAGCAGGTTTATCAAGAAAGAGGAGTTCATCTCCTGGTGTCCAGGATGGAAAGGAATATGCTTGTTCTGGCTCATTTTCTCCATTTATTCCACATTTTCCTAATCTATAGGTTCCTAACACATCCCTTCAGAATGGGACTTCTCTCATCACCCGCGCAGACACACATGGAGTGTGCTTTTCCAGTATCCTAGGTACTTTTCATTCTAATCAAACAAAGCTAACCATTCCCCAACTCCTCTCTTGTCAAGACACAGATTGCTGTATGCCATTGACTATAGTTGTCCCCTCCATTGAATGTACCACTGTCGTTTACTTGTGCTGGTTTTCAGAGCTTCCTTTAAAATCTCCATTTATTTCAGTTCACCACATCTCACTGGTTCCACAATGTTATTGGAGCCAAATACATTATTTTTTTTCTGATTATGGTTAAAAAGAAAGTCTGGGCAAAATGGAAGAATTTTTTTTTCACTTCATGGTTTTAAGACACAGTTTTTAACTCTCTAATAATTTAGATATGAAATACCAGAAATCATGGTTTAAATGCAACTTGGGGACAATAATTTAAGATGATATTAAAATTCTATTTGAATATTTTCTTTAAGTATCATGCATTTCCCATCAATTTTGGACATGCTGTCACATTTTGGGACCAGAGTATTTGGAACTCTCTAGAGGAGACTATAACCAGACATATATCAGTTCATAATGAAAGTCAAAGAGAAAATCAATTTTAATACACAGGGCTTTGATTTATAGGTAGCTCTTCAGAAATATATCCACTCAGCAAAGTGAGCTATTCTCCTATGTTTTATAAAGTTTCATCCAAATAGAAAAATAAACACATATTATAGATTTGTCATCTAATTATTTTTTGGAATACCCTAATAGGGAAACTAAATGAAATTCACATTCAAAATTCACACATAAGCAATTGGAAAACATTAGTCATAGTAGGCAACTGAACATTTACTAAATTAATTGACTAGATGCACTACCTTAGAAAAACATTAAATGCATACCTTTATTAAAATATTTTATGTCTAAAAAATGTGAATGGTCATCTAAGCTGCTGTAAACCAATTGTTCAAATTAACTTGCTATATTCTGAGTGGCCAAGGATCTTAAAAATGTAAAAATCACAGCAACTACAAAGCACAAGGAAATGAAGACTGTGTCCTGTACTAAAGAAAAACAAAAACACAATTCAGCGTATACTAATTAGTTTTGTGATACATAACGTTAGTGTATACTAATAGAAAATAGGGAATTGGGGATCTTGTGCATCAAACTCAGAATCTTGCAAATGCTAAGCCACTGCTGTACCAGTGAGCTACATTTTTAGGCCTTGATGTTTTGAGTCAGGATCTTGTAATGCATCTCAAGCTATTGTGGAACTGAATGTGTCAGCCTGACTAGACTGGAAACTTTTGCAATCCTGTCCCTGCTTCCAGAGTGCAGGAATTATTAGTTATCGCTGCCTCACCCAGATAAATTGATTTATATTAATACCTAATTTATTTATCAGTTATAAATTTAAGTAGGCAAAAGCAATATGTCTATGAAATGCAAAGGTCTTTTGAAACTCATGTTTCTTTTTTTTTTTCCTTGTCAAAACACCTTAGGCCTCTACCTAAAGTTTGTAGCCTGTTCTGTGACTCTAATAGAGTAATGAAACTTTTTGAAGCAAAACAGGTACAAAAAGCAGAAAGGTTATGACAGACATTAATAAGGTCATCTCTATGTAGCATGGCTGAAAATATCTCCCGATAATAATCTTCAACAGAATATAAACTTCAATGGTTATAAACAAAGCATGTAAGGATTTGCTGAGAGCATTTGATCCTTAATTCAAAGTATTGGGAATTTTGATCAAGATCACCAGAACTTACCATGTGTCCTAATGGAAAAGAGATTTCCTGAAAAAGAAATCCTATATGGCTGATCATGATTTTGAATGTCTATTTTGGATGTGTTAATATAGTTGTAGTTTAAGAACTAGCTTTAGTTACCTTGGTAATGCCTACCATGTACAGGCTTTGGGAACTCTTTAAGTTAGTTCCAGTTCTCTGTTGTGCTAGTTTTTCTGCCAATGTAGCAAGTCCCTGAGATAACTTACCCACCCATAAAGAGAAACACAACCATTAGCTCATGACCTGACTCACAGTTTTAGAAAATCTACTCCATGGTTAATGAAGCCCATTGTTTGTTCTTGTGAAGGTACATGGCAGTGGGAGAACCTGGTAGAGCTAAGCTCTTGACTTCAGAACTGGGAGAAACATTACGAAAAGAGGCAGCTGTAACATGGTCCATGTTGTAATCACATGCACACTTGACAGACATTCTAGGTACAAACCATGGCAGCAATTTCAATTAAAAACTTAAACGTCCTTAAGTAGTCTAAGTAGTTATGTTTTATCTTCTTTATCAGTAAAATCACAGTCCAGCAAACAGAATACACTACATAGAAGGTCTTCAGTACACACTTTGCTTAAAAGTTGTGGTTTTTTTTTCATTTTACATACCAACCACAGTTTCCCCTCCCTCCCCTTCTCCTGCTCACCCCCACATACACACTCCCCCTATCCTGCTCTCATCCACTTTGAATAATTAAATACAATCAGATTTTTCCAAATTGTTTCTTACAGATACTATTTGTGGAAGGAATACAGTGAAAATTCAACAGGTAAATAATAAATTTATAATTCAAGCTGCAATTCAGTTTAGTAAACTGAAGATATTACTTAGACTCAGATTCAAACCCAAAGAAAATGATTCATTTTATTCAAGTAATCAGTTGCTATGTGTAGTTTTAAATGGGAACCTATTTGGTGAAATATGTTAATACCAAACCACTAGTGTTTGTTTATGTTGCACACTTTGTAAATTTCAAGTGAAAAATGATCTCAGGGTGACCATTTTTAAAATCATAGAGAGATCAATTAGTACACAGAGAAGACAAAGCATCTATTTTATTCATCTACAATATTATGTGAAAAGAATTAATTAAATTTAATCTTCCTCATCTTTTGTCTGAAACAATATATTCCACACAGCATATTTTGTATCAAGAATAGAATTTAGTAGGATTATTAGTGTAACAAAAGTCCAGTCAATTGAAATTCATCACACAGACCTTTGAAATTAATAAACACCTAAATTAATTATGCATATTCTTAGGAGCTACACAAGATAACACTTCCTACTTCTCAAAATTGTGAAGATTGGTTAGCATTAATCTATTTTAATTTTGCTTATTTATTTGACATAAAATAATAAATACATGTAGAGCTGAAATGAATGATATACATTAAATAAATGTATTCTATGACAGTTCTAATATAATCAAAAAGCATAATATTTCTAGGGAAAGCTAGCAAAGGGGACATGTTCACATGAGAACCAATAAGAAGCAAATGAAATTTGTCTTTGTTCAGGTCATATAAGGAAACACAACACTTTATACGAATTGTTTCCATTTTAACAGGTTATTTCTACATCAAACATTAATAAATTCACTTTCTAAATAAACATACTAAGTATCAAAGACAATACACACTACATATGACTTTACTATGACTACTATAGGCATGGACAGGCTGAGTTTGTGTCCTAAAGTCTTTTCACCTCACCACTCATGTCTCATGGCTGACTATCATTTTCACAGTTTTCTACCAGTTAAAACATGAGAGGCATCTAAAGAAACAAATCAGAATCTGTGTTTTCTCACTTGAATGCCTTATCTAGAGAGGAAATAAACAGACCTGTAAAGAGTCAATAGACAATCAGCAAAAAGTACCAAAGCTTATGAATAAATAAATCATTGCCAAGATAAAAGAACAGGAAAAAAAAAGAAAAAACAAAGAAAGAAAAATGCTAGCAAAGAAACCAAATATTTCTATTTCAGCTAATAAAATTAAAACTTGAGAACCTACTACTGTCGATTTCCTAAGACAGTACAGTTTTTTGTTGTTGTTGCTGCTGCTTTGTGTTTGTTTTTGTTTTATTTGTTATTTGAAACAAAATTCTCTTTGTATCCCTGGCTGTCTTGGAACTCACTTTGTAGACCAGGCTGCCCTCGAATTCACAAAGATCTGCTTGCCTCTGTCTCCTGAGTTCTGGGATTAAAGGCATGCACTGCCACCTGGGCTAAAGTAGTTCGATTTTTTTTAAAATAAAATTTTTATTAAGAGATTATCTATTCATTTTTACATACCAACCACAGATTCCCCTGTCCTCCCTCCTCCTGCTCCCCCAGCCTTTCCCCCCAACCCCCCCCCCATCCCCACCTTCTTCAAGGCAAGGTCTCCCATTGGGAGTCAGGAGAGCCTGGTACATTTAGTTGAGGCAGGTCCAATCCCTTCCTTCCTTCACCAAGGCTGCCGAAGTGTCCCACCATAGGCACTAGGTTCCAAAATGCCAGCTCATGCACTAGGGACAGACAGGTTCTGATCCCACTGCCTAGGGGCCCCCTGTATAGTTCAAGCAGTACGAATTTTAATTGCATTATAAATACTTACATCCATAGGTGAGTATAGCTCCCACCTTTCACCTGAGAAGTTTCTTTTGAAGCAAAGACCATTACAGAAAGTACAGCTAGTAGAAATGTTCATTCCCAAATAACCCATACACAACAAAATCTCTACACCCAAGGCTCAGGGAACGCAACCAAAGACGAGAGGGGACAGAAAGACTGTAAGAGATCAGAGACACAGAGTCTTCCGCAAGACAATGTCCCTCCAAAAGAAAGGAGAAGGACTGGAAGATGGTAGGGAGGAAGGGCTGTGTCTGGGAGGTTGTGGGGGAAGTTACGGGTGAATATGATCATATACATTATATGAAATTCTCAAGGAATTGAAAAAATATTATTTTTAAAACTTTTCTATTTACTCAAAATTCTCATCAAGATAAGAATATCATTCTTGAGTAACTCTTGATTCTGATCATGGCTAAACTGACTACAAAACACACCACTTAAAGCCATAGTTTATGTTCAAATGAACACAGACGTGAATCTCATAATAGTTGTGGGATTCTACAGGGAAAGATGAAGACTGAGGGTGGTATACTTTTATTCTGGGGTTCAGTTCTTTTGAATAATTAGTGAATAATTCACAAAGCCTCCCATATTATTATAAATAAACCTTAAAGATAAAATTTCATCTTTGTCATTTAATACCAGCTCTTTAGTTTATTAACAAATATTTTAAATACAGTAATGAAAAAAAGTTTATGTTTTTAAATGGAATTTCCTAGATTATCCAAACATAAAAGAATATAGAATAATATCTCCTATGAAACATTTTTGCCTTGTATTTAGCTGATAAATTGTTGAGAACTATATTGTATTCTTTTGTAGTCTCAGGAATGAGGCAGTGAGAATGCAAAATGTAGCTTTAGCCATCGTCTGTGAAATGCAGAAATAGAAATGCTGCTTCTGCAAATTAAGTAATTAATGAACCTTGGAATAGTTTTGACTGATTTGCTATAGAGCTTTTGCCTGAGATTTTTTGTCAGCACCAAAAGTTGTCCACAACATGTTGTATTGGAATTAAGACTTTTCTGAACATTTCAAAACACTTCAGTAGCATTACCGATAGTGTAGAAAATTAAAAATATCCAAATATTATATATATATATATATATATATATTATATAAGATATCGACCCTCATATTTAGAAAAATACAATAACTGTGTTAAACTAATAGCAATCCATTTTAGTTAAACAAAGGCAGATTTGGGGATGTGGAGAGATCTGGATTAGGTTAAGTATGATCAAAATACATTTCTGGTACTTTTTTTCAAAAAAAAGTAAAATAGTAGTTTTATGAAGTTTGTCATGACATGTATCATGAGTCACGTAGAAAGGCGGCACACAGAAGAAGAAGTTATGAATTCTCTGTAGGAAAGCACAAGCAGCGTAGGCATTGCTACTGTTGACCACTGAGGAGCCTGTAGTCACACACAGGTTCCTGAACCTCATGGAACTATGAATGGGTCAGTGGTCTTTATACCCCTTAGGAATAGAGACATGGATATCAGTTGTTTCTGTCCCCCATCTAATACATATCTTTGGAATTAAAACTATCACAGAGCTCAGGAAATTTGAAAGGTATGTGAAATGTAGAAAACAGATTTTAAATGTTTTTCCTACTACTTTCCAAAGAAAACCCCTGTAACACATAAGTATATATGATTTCCAATTTTTTTCTATGTCATTTTTAAGATCAGATTCAGAACATAAATTATTACATATTGCTATATTATATTATATTATATATCACAGGTGTATATAAACAATATATAATTATATTTTTCATTTCCCTTATGAACATTTTATTATTATAAAATACATTTTAAACAGCTTTATGGTATCCATCACGTTATATTTTACTTAAAATATATTCCTCATTTCATGATCAATCATGGTTTTAAATTACACCATTTTATCATTGTAAGTGACACTGCATACATCCAGGAACACAGTGAGAGAGTTGGTCTTGATAAGAAAACAGAGGCTCTAAAATTGGCCCCTGCTCTTAATCTAGCTCTGCAGTGGCTACCTATCTGGAGTGGCCTGTTTTGCACATTTATTCTTCTTTTTTCTAATATGAAGCATTGGATGTGAGCTACTAGACTGTGATATTACAGAAATAAGGTCAGAAATCTCAATATTTAAAACATACACTTCATTTCCCACAGAACTCATTACAGCTATCCCTCACTGGACAGCACTCCTTGGCAACTCCCTCTGTGTGATACACTACGGGACCCTCCCTTCCTTACTGTGACTCTGCCTTTGCTTCCACCATACAGAGGGCAGGGAGGGATTCAAGGACTACCAAGGCTGTTTTACAGCCACATCGGTAAGTGGTAAGCACAATGCCTTGCTATGTTCGGGATAGGAGGCTTAGAAAGTGGATTTCCTGTGCACTAAGGTAAGAACAAAGCATCCCTTTCACAGACACCTTGAGGGGGTGGGGCTGAAGGGAGGGAGGAGGAGGGATCAGAAGGAGAGAAGGGAGGGGAAACTGAGGTTGGGATGTAAAATAGATGAAAAAATGTAATTAAAAAAGAAGAGCTGGATGGCGGTGGCACACGCCTTTAATCCCAGCACTTGGGAGGCAGATCCAGGCGGATCTCTGTGAGTTCAAGGCCAGCCTAGTCTACAGAGCAAGATCCAGGACAGGCACCAAAAACTACACAGAGAAACCCTGTCTTGAAAAACGAAGAAGAAGGAGGAGGAGGAGGAGGAGGAGGAGGAGGAGGAGGAGGAGGAGGAGAAGAAGAAGAAGGAGAAGAAGGAGAAAATCTCTCTGAATGGAATCATTGCACTAACAAAGGGGATCTACCAAATAAATGCTATTGGCAAAGTGAGGACATTATGTGAGCTAAACTGTTTCAAACAAGGTGTAAAGTTCTTAGATGTTCTAAAATAAAACAAGGGGGACTCAATGGGGACACTCGGATCTCCCTGGGAAGGCAAAATAGAAAAGATTGCATAGGTGAACTAGGGGTGGATAGAGATGAGAACGTGAGGGAACAGATTGGGGGGAGTATTGAAAGAGATGACTAGAAAGGTGGTCATTTCAGGGTGAGGTAGAAACCTGGTTCAAGGGAAACTCTAAGGATCTACAAGGATGGCCCAGCTAAGCCTTCTAGCAAGAAGATACATAACCTGAACTGGATACCTCTTGTGACCAGGCAAGACTACCAGTGGAGGGATTGGGACACCAACCCGCGACATAACCTTCCATCTACAGTCTGTCTGGACTATGAGGTGTCCTGGGATAAAGGTGACACAGAGATTGTGGGTGTGACCAATCAATGACTGGTCCAGCCTAAGACACATGCCCACTCTGACACTGCCTGGAGCACCAGGACATAGGCTGGATAGCCCAGAGACCTAGGATAGAACCAAACACTACTGGAGGGGATAAAGTCAATGTAATGATGCCTAACAATATTCTGTTATAGATTGGTGCCTAGCCCAGTAGTCAGGAGAGAGGCTTCATCCAGCCACTGGTGGAAACAGACACAGAGCCACACAGTCAAACATTAAGCAGAGTAAGGGAGTCTTGCTGAAGAGAGGGAGGAAGGATTGCAGGAACCAGAGGTGTTAACCACATCACAAGAAAACCCACAGAATCAACTAACCTGAGCTCATAGAGCCTCACAGAGACTGAACTACTAAGGACTGACCTAGACACTCTGTATATGTGTTACAGTTGTATAGCTTGGACCCTTATGGGACTTCTAATAGTGGGAACAAGGGCTGTCTCTGACTCTTTTACTGGCTTTTGCAACCCTGTTCCTCATGGGTTGCCTTGTCCAGCATTAAGACAAGGGGAGGTGTTAGTCTTGCTACAACTTGATCTACCATGTTTTGTTGACATCCATGGGAGGTCTGCCCTTTTCCGAATAGAAACCTGGAGGAGTGGATGGAGTAGAGGCAGAGAGGGGGTGGGCGGAGGGACTGGGAGGAGAGAAGGGAGGGGAAAATATGTTCAGGATGTACAACAAATAATAAATAAAAAACTTTATAAGTAAAATATTTATTTGACATTTTCAAAATAAATAAATAAAAATAAAAGTCATGTTCAGATGACTGCAGAACCAAAAAGTTGCTGCACAAAACTCATGTGTATTGGGAAACACAACCAGATACTGGCATGGGAAGTTGTTGAAGGCTCCAAAGCCCTTAGACCTTAATACATCACAAAATATTTGAAACTACTGCTCATTCAATGGTAAGAATTCAACAATTTGCTCATTTTTAAAACTTCCTCTTATGTATGAGTAATTATTTTTTATAAAATGTACATTCTCAAATTTTAAAAATATTCTATGGAATGATATATTTACACAATTTTAAATAAAATAATGCTAATATAAACTTTTTTCCTAAAACTAATTACTTGCTTTATTGCAGTTCTTAGGCATATATTAACAAATGAGAAATTCTTACATACTTTCAATTTTCAAGAAAATTATAAGTTTTTTAAAATAAACATGCATTATAAAAATGAGAAATAAATATAGTAAACTTCCTTTTTCCAGAATAATAGAAACATGTATCTTAATTCGTTGATTTAAACTTATTTATTGGCTATGACTTTGTGTGAGTTATCATGCTAGCAAATGTGTATTCAGTGAAGGGTAAGGCATTTCTACAAAGTAATAAAACTAGAAGAGTTATGGAACTAAGTTCATTTGGTACTTAGTAATAACATCCTTGATGATCAGCTTTGTTATTTTGAAAATGCTACATAAACTGTATTCTGTTTCCTTATCTTAAAGTATAAAGAATTTAATCATTCATAGAGGTGAAATGGTGTAACAAATGAATAATAGCAGTTTACATAAATTGGTTGAGTTCTTACTATATACCAGCAAATCACTGAGTTTAATAACTAATGTTATAAAGAACCTACATGTTGGCTTGGGTCAGGGACAAAATAAAACATGATACCAGATGGTATATGGCTAGGAGTCATATACCATCAGCATAACAATAATAATCTACTCACTAGTGTTGATATGCTTGAGGATGATACCATGTTAGATGTTGAAAAGGTAACACAAAATTTCAAAGGTATATTTAGACAACAATACATAGATAATGTAGAATAGGAGCAATAGATTTTATATAGGGGATTAAGGAAGATGAATGTGAAGATGCTGGATATTACATCCCTGGAAGAGAAGTTAGGTGCTTTGGGGATGTTTAGTGACCATATTGAGATTCCTGGATGCAGAGATGTGTCCAATTTGCTTACTTCATCCAGAGGCAGAACTTTGGTTTGTCCACATGCAAATGTGTTTCTGTCCATACTACTTGGAAATGGTAAAGAATAATATAGAATTGGGAAAAGAAGGAATCTCATATTTTTCACTGTGCAATAGAAACCTTTTCAGAGATAATATGATCCCAGGGTATAAGGTGAAACAAAATGGGTCACTGAACCTATATAAAATAAGAGAGAGATGATTAGTAATCCCTTCTCAAATTATGTAATGCTTTGTGCTTCCAATTTTTCTTGGGAGTTAAATAGATAAGTTAGTTTAACTATTGTATGATTGACTGGTATTTAAGTGGCTAAAAGTTCTGCTTACAGTCCCTTTGCTAATCTCAAATATGGATTATGATATCAGACTGAGTCATCATTAAACTGAAATGTGAAAATGTCCAGCATTCTAACTATTACTTATGAGATGCTTAATAAAGCTTAAGTAACTAAAAGATGAGTTCAGGTGTTGATGAACTAATTCCATTTTATCTGAGAAGAACAAGAGAGCTGACATCGAATCTTGCTAATGGTTAGCAGACTTAGAGGGGAAGAGTGGAAGGAATTCAATAAAACTTAACTGTACCTTTTTGTGCCCTTCACCTTGCTCCCTGTATTACTTGATTTCTATGTGAATAAAAAAGAAGCAATATCAAAAAAATTAGAAGTGTAGCATGGAAGTCTAATGCCAGTATTCAAAATGATAACAATGACTGTACCTTTGCAACTTCCGGTAGCACAGGGTACTTATATACATGACCTGTTGTAGAATGTTATTTTAAGGTATGTTGCTTTTGTTTATGCTCTGAAACATTTGTTTAATGATGCAAAAGTGTGTTTGATTAAATAAAACTCACCTGCAGTCTAGAGACTGAGTCAGCGACTAGCTGACAGGAAGTGGTAGGGAGAAGCCAGGTAGAGAAGGGTTTATAAGGAGAGGTGGGCAGAAGCACGAGGGCTTTTTGGAGGAGAGCAAGAAGAGGAGGTGAGCTACTTGCTAGTCAGCCTCTATGAGGAGCAGAATTCCACCTTAACCTTTGAAACCTGAGTTCTTTAGAGGGACAGAGGTTTAGTTAAGTTCCCTTCATAGCCTTGCAAGAGTCAGAGCCTGAGGGAACAGAATTTCCTCCAGCTATAGCCCTTGTGACCTAACTGCTGCTGGTAGCAGAGTTACCGTTGCTGATTCAGACAGCCCTGGCTTAAAAAGCAGCAACGATTAAATAAAAGGACAACACAGTCAGTCTGTACAGAAGGAACAGCAGATAATTTCCTTTCATTATTTTGAAGGTCATTGATGATCTAATGTCCCTCAGTCTTCTAGTTGCTTGTGGTAAAACAGGGTGAGACAACATAATCAGAATCTCGAAGGCCAAGCAGGGACACCACAGAAAGAAAGCTGCTGCTTATCTTACTGAATCACTTTCAGTGTGGCTCATCTCTTCCTGATTGAATTGCTCTCCCACCCATTTGGCACAGGATTTTTCTAGGGCATAGGAGAGCCATACTTTCTGAATGTTTCCCTGTGTCCTTATCCTTTTGAGATTTCTTTTTCTATGAGGGTAGGGTTATCTGACTGCATCTGACAGTGCGAAGTTAGTTGAAGAACTTCAAGTGAGTTTTCAGACAGAAGGCCATGCACACGAAGCATATCCTGCTGGGAAAACAGATGACATGAACTTACATGGCATGAATGAGACACTCTTGTGTCATGGACCTAGAGGAGGCCATCTGATCAATTACAGTGACTGTTAGTATGATATTTGTGCAAATGAGTTTACATTTCTGTGCCCATCACCTTACGGTGTGTGGCCTGCTGGAAGCACAGAGGATATTCAACTTAGCTGAAGAATTATAACAAACAGGGTGGGGTGCAATTTAAAGAATGGAAGGTAATATTTCATATATGAATTCTTTGGTGTACAGACTTAAATTTTTGTGGGAAGTTTATAAAACATTGACTTCACATTTTGACTAATGAATAACAGTAGTTCTCTTGAAAGGATAGTGGCTCATTGACTGAGTTGTCAAAATAGTAGAAGTGGAAAAGGAGCCAGTCACCAAACCATCGATTTTTGTTTTGTGTATATATATATATATATATATATATATATATATATATATATCTTAAAATTACCAGCCACTAACTCTGTATCTGCCATGCATTTATTTCCACAGTAGTAGTGTGGAAAGACCACAGTATCTCAGTGGCACAACAAAATACACAATTTTCCCAGAAGTCTACTTACCATCTGGACAATTATGGCAGTGAAAGCTGGCCTTGGAAATCTGAGCTTGGCCCCTTCCTGCAGCTATAATCATGTGGGAAGCAGATGACAAACATAGATGGCCTCAGTTGGCTGGGCTGTTCTCTGCCCACTGCAACTTTTCCCCCAGTAAAAGCTTTCTGAGAAGCCAGACTAATTCAGTGAGCTACAGGATCAGTGAGAATCCTTGCCTCCAAAGAGAAAGTGGACTGATAAAGTCACCCAACGCTTTCTCACTTCCATGCACAGAAGCACATGCATGTATAAATACATACATGTACATACATACATGGACATATATTATATATGTTTGTGTGTGTGTAGATAGATAGATACATACATACATACATAGACACTAGATAGATAGATAGATAGATAGATAGATAGATAGATAGATGATAGATAGATAGATAGATAGATAGATATGAAGCATATCAAATTAATTTTCATTATTTTTAATGTCTCCTGAACCATTGTAATGGTCAAGGAATTATATATGGTGGTGTGTTGAATAAGATATGGATGGTTATACCTAAGGAATCATCTTATAAGGAATTGAATCTACATATAAATACTATAAACATCAAGAACAAGTTAAAAAATATCCCATTAGAGAAATGAACCTACTGAGGGAACCAACTTATATTTCTATATAGTAAAGGATCCTTGTTGGAAGTTAACTACACTGATGATGGACCCAGAGCTTTTCAGTACAGGGAAAGTAAAGGTGCAGAAATCTGAAAAGAAGGAAAAGGAATGTTAAGCCTCTGTAGAACCGTGAGAATGAAACATGTCCATTTTTTTTTTTTTTTTTTTTTTTTTTTTTTTTTTTTTTTTTTTTTGCTTTTTTCGAGACAGGGTTTCTCTGTGTAGCTTTGCACCTTTCCTGGAACTCACTTGGTAGTCCAGGCTGGCCTCGAACTCACAGAGATCCGCCTGGCTCTGCCTCCCGAGTGCTGGGATTAAAGGCGTGCGCCACCACCGCCCGGCCCGTACATGTCCATTTTAATTTTGTAAATTTAGATAAATAATATAGAGTATATGTATATGCAAACATTAATAAGAATATTGCTTCCAGACCCAACATAGCCTTTCTCTATTAAATGTGTGTCTTTAAAACATAAACAAAATCTAACACACACACACAAACACACACACACACACACACACATACACACACACACACACACACACACAATCGCTGCCATATCTGGAAAATCTCCCATACTTTCTCCAGATGATTGTAGTGATCCTATCCATGAGTCATTTCAAAGGAGTAACAGGGTACATGCATGATTTAGGAAACTTTAAGATTCTTCAAGCAAGGGTTTGGAAGTGTCGGCAAAGATATTCTTTGTACAAAGAACGCAGAGGAGTTCCATGGCTGGGCTAGTTTTGGGAAACATTGCAAGGCAGAAGATAGAAAGGTCCCATTGCTAAGTTGTGTTTAAGGCTAAATGACATTTAAACAGCTTTACTCACATCCTGAGTATATTTGGAATTAAAAGCTTGTAAATAATCGTGTTACATTTCAACATGTATCTGTGAAAAAGAGATGAGAATATCAAAAGGTAAAAAGGACTGTAAAACAAACGAATAAACTATAAATACATGAAATGGAAATTTGTTAAAGAGGCAACATCAAAAGAATCAGCTAAAGATGAAAGGACTGACCAGTAACTAGTTACCTTTTCAACTGTACTGTGGCCCTCTAAACTAGCTTTGGGCTAAGTGGTTCACTTTTAAAAACATGATATGGATGTAAAGAAAAAGCCTACTAATGATAATAAGCACACATAGCTAGAAATAAATTGAAGAAGGATAAATCTAGACCAGACCTCATTGTAGATTGGATTATTTAGAACATTTCCAGTGAAAAAGGGGTTTTATTACTGCCAAAGATTTTTTTATATTCTCCTTTCTCTGGCTATTGTGTGGGGGCTAGTGTAGAACATTCCCCTGTCACAGTTTGATTGACTGATTTACTAAATTATGTACTTTAGTTATATTTTATCTTGTCCTATTTCTGTTCTAGAAGCCAATTCAAGATCCCATGTTGTATTAACTTGTCATATCACTTTAATCTCAGATCTATAGCAAAAATCTCAGTCTCTCATTTTGGGGGACATTGATGTTTTCAGAGAGTACTAGATGGATATCTTACAAAATATCTTTGAATTAGAACTTAAGTGCTGCCTTCTCGTATATGGTGATATTTTATTTGTGCTGAAATGTGATTTTATTTGTATGTTAATAAACAAAGTTGCCTGGGGATCAGAGCTAAAAGCAAGCCATTTAGCAGAAGTCTGGTGATGGTGGCACATGCCCTTAATCTGATCACATGGCAGACAGAGTCTCTGTGTGTTCAAGGACACAGCCAAGCATGGTGACCCGAACCTTTAATCTCAGTATGAAACATAGATACATGGAGGTCTGCATAGGCAGGCAGTGATGAGGAAATCATGTGGTTGGGTTTAGAGCCAATGAGAAGGTAGAACAGAAAGGCAATAAAAAGACAGGTAACACAGGAGACGGTCTCTCTCTCTCTCAGGGGAAGGACAGCAGCGACTGGTAAGCTAAAGGCTATTTGCTCTGATCTCTTGGGCTTTTAACTCTGTATTTGGCTTTGTGTTTCTTATTTAATAAGACCATTTAGAATTTCCCTACACTCATAATTTCATTGAAGTTATAGATTGCGGAGAAGAATGACACAGAAATGATGCTGTGTCTCCTCCAACACATCACTTCAAGATGCATATGCTGTCAGTTTATTTTATTGGTGAAGTTGGCTTGATCGCTAGATAAACTAGTGCTTCAAGATTTTGCTGATGTAAAACTAAATCAACTCTTCCAGAATTAGTAAATAATTGCAAGAACATGCTAATAGTTTCTCCCAAAATTTTTCTTCCGTAATTTCAAAATACATAAATTAAAATATTCTGTGGCCATTACACTTGGGTATTATAATGGCTATGTTCTATCTTGCAATGGTTATTTTCTATCATCTCAATCTTATATTTTTTAAATTAAATTTATTGTCAATTAAAAAGCTTTTCACCGTATTCTCTTTATCAAAAATTTTAATGAATTATGTTAATGTGGGTTTATATACATTTATTTCATTTTACAGACTGAAATTTAATAATAACCATTTACCTCTGTTCACATAGTTTCAATTTGATGATTTGGGGCACAGTTTTATTAGTTCTGTGTCCTTACAACATATATTTATCCCTTATACAGCCACACAATTATTTATTTAAGTTCTCATTTAGTCTATGACATCATTACAAGCTTCAATTTCCTTTTTTTTTTTCTTGTCTTAAGCTTTGGCTACAAATAGCCAATAATGAACGAATACCTGGCTCATTTCGTGAAGAGGTATATTTGTGTACCATTTCTGTCTTCTTGGTCTGCTTAACTTACAGTAACATCATGTGTTCCTAGATCCTTTGCATAGTCAGAAATTGGAAGTACAAGTAAATGAAAACACTCACATGTGCACATTCTATCTGTATGTTTCCAGAAGCCTGAAATGATTTGACTCCTCAAATTTTAGTTCAGT
This sequence comes from Peromyscus attwateri, assembly GCA_902168425.1. Classification (NCBI taxonomy): domain Eukaryota; kingdom Metazoa; phylum Chordata; class Mammalia; order Rodentia; family Cricetidae; genus Peromyscus; species Peromyscus attwateri. Next base: position 12,876 of record CABHPP010144260.1, on the reverse strand, counting down.
GTCACAAGATACATGCTGCTTTCCCACCCTTGTTCAATAATATTTTTCACTAAAAGTAACAAATCTCCTGTCAATATACTTTAGAAAGTTACATAAGCTGTTTGAAACCATGTATCTTGGGGATGGAGAGATGACTTAGAGGTTAAGATCACTTGCTGCTATTGCAAAGGACCTGGGCTCTGTTTCCAGAATTCACATATCAGCTTATAACCATCTGTGACTAGAAGTCTAGGTAAGGCAATGCTCTCTCCTAGCCTCTGAACACACAGGTTCACATGTGATTCACAAAGATACAAGCAGTCAAAACACTCACAAACATAAAATTCAATTTAAAAATAAAAATATGCACTGGCTTTCTCCCTATTCGGAAATTTGCCAAACAAAACATTGAATTTGTATCTAGCTTTTATGATCTTTGGACTTATGTCCAAAACCTTGTAAAAATCATGTTCTCCAAAATTGCTTGTCAACTGTTTTCATGCCTTCGAGAAGAGTTTTGCCACACTCAAGTCTCCCTCTATGGAGAAAGTCAAAATCTCTACACATACCCAATTAGTGGCCAAACCCATATTTTATTTCATTTTTGAGATTTTAACCAACCTCCTGGTGGTTCAGCCCTGCTTAATCCATACCTCTTTATTTGAAGGAGTTTGCACATATGAAGAAATGTCCCTACCAAGAACACATTATATGGCAGTAGATGATTTCAGACTTAGTTAAGGCTTGTAAACAGTTGACTGATTTCTTTGAAAGAAAGATTAATGTATCTGGATTTAACCATCTTCCTGATCATTATAACATATTAAAGTGTCTGAGAGATCTTCCTGCTGGATATTGATAAACAGACATCCTGGAAAGTACCTACAAAGGAAGGTCAGACATTGATGTAATAGCTAAGGGTTCTTTGACTTCAGTGAGTTGAATTCTGGCAATTATTGTTGAATATAGGAGTGAAATCTGAGCTACAGATAAATTTATTATAATGGACTGTGGGATGTGGGGCAGAAAACACCATGCTTAGAGTTCTAAGGCATATATAAATTAGGGACAGTCCATGCCACTAAGGCTATGAACATTTGCTATGTACCACAGAAACTTGATTTAAAAATTTTGATTTATAGCTATTGCTTTTGTTTTATAATATATTACTTTGTGATTAAATATTTTACTGTTTTTCTTTTGTCTATTAGTGCTGCTACAGTGTTTTTCTAATGTTTATTTTATATTGGTATCTGAATATGTTCCAGTTCTGATCCATCCGTAGTGTTTGACTATCTCTTTGAGCCAAACATCATGGGCAAACTGATTCCTAGTGGCTTGATGCTTTACAGCCTGGTAAAGGATTGGGTATGAGAACATGTATAGTGGTGGTTTCTTTGACTGATTAATTCTGTCTTCTGACTTAACACTATGTCACTTGGTACCAAAGATGTTATGTCAACACTCCCATCCTCCCTACCTCATTTGTTTCTGATACTACTCTAGGAATAGAAGGAGCTTGTTTTGTTCATTTCTTCCACTAGGCTGGTAATGAGTTTTTCCTAGTGACCCTCCCCATGGGCATCTCACTCTCTTTAGACTTTGATCAATTCCTTTCCCTGTCACTTCATCTCTCTGAGAAGTCAAGAAAAATGATAAAGATTCTCTACATCCGGCTTTTATATTGTGTGCAGGACAATTTCTTTTCCTGTTAGTTAAGTAATTTATTTCCTGTTAAAGTAATTAAAACAGTCCATGCCACCCAAATACAAGGATCAGTTTAAAAAGAACAGTAAGGAGTAAGGCAACAAGATTCTCATCCTATTTCTGAGTCATTTTCCATTTCCAAAAATTCTACAAGGAAATTCCTATTAACCAAACGTTCTGCAACATGATGCTGATTCTTCTGCAATATTATTAAAAGTTCTGCCTGGGTAAAAGATCTCTAAGTTCATTATCAAGCGCCTTTGTGAGGACTAAGGCTGACACACTTCCATGGAATAGGACTTGGACTACTCACATTTAATCTTGATGAGCACAGAGCTGTGTTTCAAAGGAGCGCAATTTCCTCCACCTGCCTATCTTGGGACACAGATTTTTGTGTGATCCAGTTGCTTGTAGCATTGAATCCTTTATCTTCTGTTCAATATTCCCCTCATGTGGCACCTTTCACAAAAACAGTCAAACAGCACAGCTGGAGTTAATAAACTGAAGGGGGATGCCCATTACCAGTTACAGACATTTCTGTTGTTTGAGGTTTTCAGTATTTCATTATCTCTGCATCAGCACCAGTGGTCTCACAGCTGAGAGGCCATCAAAGTAACTCAGCTTGAAATGATAAATGAAAGGAGTGTAACAACCACAGCACTGAACATTGGAGTCTTTGGACTTTTTTTTCTTTCTTTTTGTAAGGACATGTTTGTTTATTTGTGCAGGTTCATTATCAGCAGTCACATTCCACCACTCAAAAAGTCCACTTGAATACGATGGAGGGAATGTGTCTCATCATTCTTTCTCATTAGAAGCAATATATATGATGTTTTTAGTGAGTAGAACTGTGGACAATTGGAATTTTCCAAGCAAAAAATATAGGAGAAAAAGGTGCTACAATGCTTCAAGCATGTGTGGGTATATGTGGTGTGTGTGTGTGTGTGTGTGTGTGTGTGTGTGTGTGTGTGTGTGTGTTTCTATATGGCTGCAATTTTAGGGAAGTTATTTTATTTGGGCCATCCTCAATTTGCATGAAATTTTATTTTCTATTCCTTTGACTTAGCATAACACCACACCAGATTCTAAATCATCAATAGTATCTGTATTTCCATCAGCCATCTGATAAATTCCATTACTATTTTTATAATCACTCATCTGCATAGGTGTCTAACCCTTTATCTCTCTGGCATGACTGTTTACCAAACAAAAATCCTATACAAGCACAACCTACATATCCACCTGCTTGCTCACTACTTCTACACAACTGAAAATGGCTAATCTCCTGTATACCTGTGAGCTCAACTGGCCCTTCCTTGCTGCTCAATCATCTGAATCTATATCCTAAGCCACTTTAGTTTCTTTTCATCCTAAATAGGTGAGTCACATGTTTATCGCTTTTCCTCTACATTCTAAACAGCTATTCTCACTGTAGTTTGCTCTCTACTTCCCTGCAAAAAAAATGAAAACAGCTTCTGAAATCTTACTTCAATGTTCACCACCTACTGGGGGCTCTTCAGCGACCCGCAGCCAGACATTATGTCAACAGATTCAAAACTGTAAGTCTTCACTGGGTCCCTCGCCTTGGGGCTCAGGGAACCAGAGGAAGAGGGGGAGGAAAGATTGTAGGAGTCAGAGGGGAAGGAGGACACCAGGAGAACATGGCCCACTGAATCAACTAAGCAGTACACATATGGGTCACAGAGACTGAAGTGGCAAACATGGGTCTGTACCAGATCCACTATGTATATGTTATGACTGTATGTGTTTTTGTGGGACTCTTATCAGTAGGAACAGTTGTGACTCTGACTCTTTTGCCTGCTATTGGTACTCTTGTCCTCCTATTGGGTTGCTTTGTCCAGCCTCTATATTAGGGCTTTGGCTTTGGCTTATTATATCTTTGTTTTGTCATATTTGGTTGTTGTCTCATGGAAGTCTTAAAGGTCTGATGCTTTTTGTTTGTTTGTTTGTTTGTTTGTTTGTTTGTTTTTTTCCTAGACAGGGTTTCTCTGCTTGACTGAGGCTGTCCTAGAACTCACTCTGTAGACCAGGCTGGCCTCAAACTCACAAAGATCCTCCTGCCTCTGGTTCCCTAGTGCTGGGATTAAAGTCTGAATCACCACCTCCAAGCTGAGGCCTTCTCTTTTCTGAAGGGAAACAGGAGAAGTGGATCTACAGGAAAGGGGAGATGGTGGTGGGTGGGAGCTGGAAGAGTAGAAGGGGAGAAAGCTATGGTCTAGGTTTATTTTATGAGAGAATAATCTATTTTCAGTAAAATATATATAGAGAGAGGAACGGTTTGGGGGCTTATGGAGAGGCAGAGCTTCTTTCACTATGTCATTTTCTCTGTTCTCATAAGTCTATAAAATTTGTAGCCGGGCGGTGGTGGCGCACGCCTTTAATCCCAGCACTCGGGAGGCAGAGCCAGGCGGATCTCTGTGAGTTCGAGGCCAGCCTGGGCTACCAAGTGAGTTCCAGGAAAGGCGCAAAGCTACACAGAGAAACCCTGTCTCGAAAAACACCAAAAAAAAAAAATTTGTATAACAGAATAATTATATATTTTCTTATCACTCCATGAGTAAATAAACTTGTCTCATTTTTGCCTTTTTAAAATAGAAAACAATGTGATGGCATTTTGCCTCCATTTTCTGCTGGAGACATTGTAAAGTTGTTTACTTTATCTTGTTCTCTCACCATAAAGACATCACACTGGGGAATATGAATGCATTCAAAGTTGTCGACTTCCAATATGGAATATATGTGTTCTAACGTTAAGTCAAAGCCTTTTTGGAGAAAATATGTAAGAATCCTAGCACAGTATCAAATACAAAGTAGGTCAATTTCTCTTTGAAATTTGAACTGAGTGCCTCTTTTGGGTAGAATGGAGATAGAGCTTCCAAAGTAAGTCCTACACATACAGAGTCGCATTTCATGGTTTTTACTCAAGAATCCATTCATCATGTGGTAATAAATTCTTATGCCTTAATAAAGATAATTTATTCTACTCCACTCATAAGCAAAGTTTTCAAGATACATCCAGTTAATGTGATTAGGAAAATAGGTAAATGGTCTTATTCATGGCAGCATTAGAAACTCACTTAATACTTTAAACATGTTGGGACTAGAGGGAAAACATTATGCAGCATAATACTTTTCTTCTTCCCCCAAACTAAATTAGTCTAGGAGATGCTGGCATGTCTCCATATTACCAGTGTTAAATTCAGCAGTGTACTGCAGATTTCTGTCAAGTGTCTACTTGCTATTTCCCTTGCATTTACCTGGTTATGAATTTTCACCATGTACGAGATTAGCAATTTTTAACGCTAATGGCTGTCAAATTATTTTTTTGCTGAGGTTCTGTGACCATCATTCTGGAGTAACAGTCACTCTTTTGAAAGTGAGTTAATTGAAGATAAAAACAAAACCCCTTTGATTAATGGAGGTTATCCTTCTCTTTGTGACTTACAGCAGACATCTGTCACCTGTCCCTTTATTTGTAAATAATTCAAATGTCTATAAGATTTCATCTTAAAAAGAAAAATCATATGTTTAGGCATTTTCACTTGAAGGAAATCAATCAAGTTAAACATAAATCCTACAAGGCAGGGGCAGGAAGTCTTTTCTTTGAAGCAGTTAATGTAATGCATTGCTTCACAGAACTTATTCAAACCAGTCTAATTGCAGTAGAGTGCTAAGTGGTTTTAGATTCTGAAATATTTTGAAAATTGAATTTGTAGCATATTCTGGTGAATTGGCAAAGATTGTGAAGAAAACAGAGGAACCAAGTATGTCTTGACTTGAAGGTTTGGACTGAGAAACTGGAAAAAAAAGGACAATCTTTTTGAGCTATGGGAAAGCATAAGAAGAAAAAGATTTCAGAGGAAAGTTGAAAGTTTGGAGTTGAATATGCTGAGTTTTCTATATGTTAGAATATTAATTGCAGTTATGTGCAAGACTATTACATAAAGAGTTGAGATTCTGGAATAGACATCCAGGGTATAAATATGAACCACAGGGCTTTTGCACATTTTTTCATTGTGAGAAGGGATAGTATCTATAAAGGACTGGACATAGTAGGAAGATGTAAACATCAAATATGACTCCCACATTGATCAAATTTTATGTATGTGTAGAAAAGCACACAGTGTTCTGATCTATTGGTGGTAAACTAAGCAAATATACATTCCAGAGAGAAACTAGGAAAAGCTACTAGGAGCAGGAAGTGATCAATTATATCAAGTGAATATATAAGTAATGTAATATTAGGATGACATATTGATCTGTTGACTTTGCAATGTGGAAATTTTTGATGAATTTCAAAAGATTTGAGGAACGTCAAAAAATTATTTAGGTTCCAGCATTAAGTCAAAATATTTTTAGTGTAAATTTACAAGAGAGCATTAAGAAATGACAGATAATCAATGAGAGAAAATGAATACTTTTGAAATTTTTTCATTAGATAATGAAGATGAAATGGATCAAGAGAAGTTTGTTTTTACTGTTTATCATCATCAACATTTGTGTATGTATGAGTTCATGATGTGGAAAAATGTGTCACAGTCTGAATGTGGAAATGACAGTAAAGATTGTGGAGTCAATTTTCTTGAACATGGACATGGGTTCCAAGAGTTGAGCACTGGCCACCAGATTGGCCAGGCAAGCATCATTACTTGCTGGGCCATCCCATGAGCACAGTTTTTACTGTTTTTAAATGAAGAAATAAAACAAATTTATGTATTTACTGAATAACAGAGAAGAGAATTATGATCGATGGCAAAAAGGATGTATAGAATTATGAGAATCATAGAAATATACTTACAGTTTACTTTATATATGCACTGCATCATTTTTGGAGTCATTTGTATTTTGCATAAACACAAAGAACCCCTAAAACCTGGCAAATAAATACCTCCATGGGAGCTGGGCAGCAGTGGCTCACGCCTTTAATCCCATCACTCAGGAGGCAGAGCCAGGCAGAACTCTGTGAGTTCGAGGCCAGTCTGGTCTATTGAGCGAGATCCAGGACAGGCACCAAAACTACACAGAGAAACCCTGTCTCAAAAAAAAAAAAAAAAAAAAAAAAAAACCTCCATGGAGTTCTAAAAAGGATCTTCCTTTCTCAACATCTATACAAATAGAATTCCTCAGGTGCTTGAGTTCAGATTTACTCAGAAGAGACTGGTGAAATGTAGGGCATACAGAATCCATTAAGCTTTGGAGAATTGTGGGCTGTTACAGTGAGTGACCTGTAGTGTCTATGACCACCTAAGATTGCTGTATGCCCTAAAGGAACAACCTCCAAAGTGGTTTGTATATTTTCATTGAATAGCTTCCTAGAATCACTGATCCTCCTAGGGACTGTGTGAGTTTCACTGTATATATTTTTTGTTATTTTGTTCAAATGAATAAGAAAGTATTGTTTTTATTGTATATCCCCCCTTTTCCTTTGAATTATGAATTTTTATTTGAAATAGGATGGTTTGAGTAAGAATTTCCTGCATAGGCTCAGATGTTGGAATACTTGGTTCCCAAGTTGGTGGCACTATTTTGGTAAGTTTATAGGATGTCACTTTACTAAAGGAAGCATGACATGTGGGGTGGGCTTTGAGATTTTAAAGTCATAAATCATACACCATTCCCTCCATTCCCCATACCTTCTCTATGCTCACTGCTTGTGGTTCAAGGTATGAGCCTTCAGCTTCCGGTTCCTGCTGCTATTCCAGGAGGCTTGCTGTCATATCTCATTGCCATGACAGACGCATACCCTTTACAACCTTAAGCCTAAATAAACTCTTTCTTCTTTGAGTTATAGTGTCTTATGACAACAACAGAAAAGTTATAAATATAATACATAATGATTGTGGTAATTTTTTCATGGAAATATTGAGTAAAATGTAGAAAACTTGTACTAATCTCAATTAAACTCAAACTGATTTAAAAACTAGGAAAATATGTAAGTACCATGCCTAAAATTAGTACCTTCTTACCAACTGAGTATCAGAGTATCCTGCAGAGAAGATGTGATGTACCTGGCCCCAGGCAAAGACATCAAGATGTGTTTCATGTTATAGATACTGATTATCACTGAAAAATATTATAACAAGGACATTAAAAAATTCATCAATCTTCAAAGAGATGCTTCTCATTTTGACATCCATTAAGGTTTGATTCATGAGCTTTCAAAGCGGAGCTATGGCAGACACTTTACAGTAGCTCTTTAAATTAAGAAAAAAGCAAAAGGAAGAAAGAAAACTGCAACATTGAATTAAGCAAATTTTATGTCAGTAAGCTATATAAAATAAAATTACCTAACCACAAAATTCTGTTGATAATTGCTTAACTTCTTTCATATTATATTGAGTCATTTTGAAACACTCTTATTTTAGAAACATCACATTTTTGAATAAATTTGATCATTTTACAACCCAGTAAATATATAATGGTACACACCCTTGTACTTTGCCTTCCAATTCTATTCCTTTACCCACATCATCCTCTAAACAGAATTTAGTCTACATAGAAGGAGGAAAGACAAGACAGTTCTCAGAAGGAAGAAATGTATAGCAGGAGAAGATAGATTCAGTCATATACTAAAGGTATTAGATGAAATCATGATGACTCTGAAACTTGGTAGAGGTCTTCAAAAGCTTCAGTGCTTGACGCTTGGAAGAGTTTTGAAGAACAGATAAAGTCTAGACCCTGTAGTAATGGCATAACATGAATAAATCATGAAGGAATGAAAGAAGAAATTAATGACTTATTATATGTAATGAGTTAGAATTTAAAATTATTCAATCAACATGTAGATACTGGCTTCATTTTATGAAAGATTTGATTATTGAAAATTGTTTACTTATATTTAGTTTACACTAAAATTATATGTTTCTGGACTTTTAATTACACTAAGACTATATTTGTAGGATCAGTGAATAGGACCTTACTATGTGTCGAACTATAAAACATATTTAACATTTGATCTACTGATTACAAATCTTTAAAAATATTATGTGTATTTATAAATATTTAGGTATTATATAAGTATTCAGTATTTATCTGGAGAATTACCTATATGTAACCTATTACTGGAATATTATTTAGATGCTTACTCATATTGATACCAAGTAACATTAAAAGAAGGATTTGATTTTTTGCATTCATTAAATGATTCATTAAACTTATACAGTTGTGAAAATGATAGCCCTTCTAATGCCTTTGAAATCTCATCAGAGCAAATCCAAACCCACAACTTGTAATTGTAACAAAAAAACAGTAATTTCAAAAATTAAATAAAATTTCCATATATTATTTCATTTTTATGCAAGTGTTGTGAAGAAAGAAAACATTATTATTATTTTTTTTTACATATGAAGGAACCACCTTTAGAGTGTCAGCTGCGTTAGTAGTTAACCAGGATTAAGTGGAATAATATCAAATAATACACTTAAAATAGTGTGGGTAAAATCTGTTTCACCAATCTTACTTATGATTGGATCCCATTTTCTTCTCTAGCCTCTAAATATATTGTGCATAGAAAAATTGTATGAAGATAATTTATTTTACTTAAAAATGAGCTATTTAGCTGGGCGGTGGTGGCGCACGCCTTTAATCCCAGCACTCGGGAGGCAGAGGCAGGTGCATCTCTGTGAATTCAAGGCCAGCCTGGGCTACAGAGTGAGTTCCAGGAAAGGTGCAAAGCTACACAGAGAAACCCTGTCATGAAAAAAAAAATGAGTTATTTAAAAAGAATATTATGAAAAATAACCACCACTGGCTTGAATGATGATATACCTCAAAACTTCGTGACAAAAAGCCTCTTAACTGAAATGTATGTATTACACCTGATTTCCATTTATTTGATATTAATATTATCTGTTCACTTATTTGTGTTTATTTGTCCACTTCTTGATTTTTTTCCAAAAAAAACCTTTATGATTTGAAATTTTTCTTAATTCAAATTTAAAGTCCTTGAAAAATATGAGCTCAAATGCAGAATAAGCTTATACATATTTATGCATTTTATGCTATTAATGAAAATGGAAAGTATAGACATTTAGAGTGAAAATGAGCCTTAACCAGAGAAAAGAATCCATGTATACACATGTGAATGTATTAATGGCTATGGAATTTTTAGTTGGAAGTTACAGAAAAGACCTAAACTCAAACTTTACTAAATCAGGATGTATTTTTTTAACCTGTGTTATTAGAGTCTTCATACTGAATGATGCTTTCAAGCATGATAAGAAACGTACTTAAGTGATGTGTCCAGGACTGTTTTACTAAGAATTTCAGCTGAAATATAATGTGATGCCCTGAGATTTGTTCTTTAGCCTAAAGCAAGTGTTTCCTGAGATTGAAAAAAAACTGACAACTCCCTATTTATGTTTGAATCCCTTAGATGGTTCTCATATTGGGAAACATTTTATTCCTAACAGTCCTAATTACTGGATCTGGATATACACTAATTGGGTTGAGTTGACCTTTGAGAAAAACCCATGTTTTCCAAGGTCTAAATATGAGCCAATAAAAAGCAAAACTTTACCACACCAGTCTTGGCCTCTGTGTTGGAGCTATTCACATTTCTGTTGGCAGCTGTGAATGGTGTCACTCACATGACAAGAACATGGATCAAAAACGGGTAAGTATCAAATCCCAGATTCCAATTTTATAGCAGATGGGTAAAGCATCAGGATTGTACCAGCTGTAAGTGTCTATCTGCTTATGATGAACACACAGGATAAAGCTGTATTCTAGAGACCTTCCTGGGACATTGAAGATGAACAAATACTTGGCCATCTTCCTACAGACATATCCATATGTGTTCAAGTATCTCTGCCTGGAGGCGATAAATTAGTTTGTCATTTGTTTATGCTTTTTGAGACTCTGAAGCTCTGCAAACATTCTGTTGCTTGGTCACAGCTGCTGTGACACAAATCAGATGATCCCTGCCAGCCTTGCTGATAACTGATAACATCCTAAAAAAATCAAATAAATTCATTAAGAGCAATAAAAGAAAACAAATTGGGCAAGCAAAAGAAAAGATATTTGAATGAATGTAAACCAAGTCAGGCCTCAAGAGTGATTCTGTAGCAGCATTGCTTTGCAAAATTACCAAGGAAAGGACATTGTCTTGCACTGATCAAGAGCTGAAACTCTCATTCTGGAAGTGCTACAGTCTTCATGTATAATGAGAAAGTAGATGATTGTCACAACTTCCTTTCTCCAAATACATTTTTAATTCAAATATAATCATATCACTCTCCTCTTCCCTTTCTTCAGCCTCTCCCACATGCCCTCTATCTTACTCTTCCCATGTCCCCCACTCTCAAATTGACAGCCTCCTTTTCTTTGATTTTATAATATATATACATATGTAAATATATATGCACAAATATATAAATACAGCATGCTGAGTCGATTTTGTTGTATATATGGTCTCAGAGATGACCACTTTGCATTGAATAATCAATAAGATTTTCACAGTTTTATGCATAGATATAAATGTACACATACACACACAATAATGATTATCTCTCATCCTCTCTTTTCCCACTGCTTCTTTTCTTCTTCCCATGAAGTCTTCCTCCTACTGTCCTGTTTTGTTTGTTTTTTACCCACTTGCATTTAATTAGAGATGATTGCTTGATCATGGATAGAGTAGCTATTCACTGGACCAAGATTAGGTTGCCAGCCCTAAGGAATATGATTGTATCTCTCCCAACAAATACAACTTACTCTGTTCCCCATAGATGGGTGGAAACTCATAAGTCCTTCCCCTACTTTCAAAAAGACAATGTAGACAACTTCTTTACATAAGTCAGATTAAATTCAAAGACTGAGTTATTGACTTTGAACTTGCTGAAATGTAAAAAGAAGGACAGAAACACACTCATATATGAAGGAAATTTAAATGAAATCATCAAATAATGGGAGAGACAGAACATCTCTTGTGACCAAATGTAGCTTCCAGTATCAGCATTGGGTTACACGGAATTGAGTTCCTGTCTAAAGTGGTCCCATGGGAACCACCAAACAACACAGGCTGTTATCCAAGACTAAAGATTGCTCAGGAAACTGAGGGTATTGCTAAAGACAACACCTACACAATTCATTGAACACGGAGAAATTGAGCTGGTGCCTACATACAGCCTTCACCTCTACATTCTATCACCCTTGGTAGAGGAAGCTACTCTGCATGCTACTAACAGAGAACCATAAACACCAACCAAGCCACAAACCATTTGATCCGCAATGGTGTCCTGCCTACAAGATATTGTAGAACAATTCTGGCACAAATCCTGAGATAGTAACAAACTAATAACTGATTGGACTTAAATCCCAGTCCACAAGATAAAAAACCATACTGGCACTGCTTTGGTGACTAAGAACTTGAGACTAGATAACCCAGGGACCAAGAGTGGTAAATTCAAACACTACTGTTCTAAAAAATTAGATAGATGATAGATAGATGATAGATAGATAGATAGATAGATAGATAGATAGATAGATACATAGATACATAGATACATAGATACATAGATACATAGATAGATACATAGATAGAAAAAAAACGGACTCTTAATGACATTCTACTATACTCATAGATCAGTACCTTGCTAAGCCATCATCAGAGAAGGATCTTCCTGCAACAGATGGGAGCAAATAAAAACAAACCAGTCAGACATTATGCAGAGAGTGAGAGTGCTTGGAACACTCACCCTAAATGGAATGTTGCCTTCAAAACCCTCACCTCAGGGCTCAGGGAACCCTGTGGAATAGGAGATGGAAAGAGCATAAGGGTGAGAAGAGATGGAGGACACAAAGAAAACAAGGCCCTCTAAATCAAGAGGATCAACACCCATGAACTCCCAGAAACTCAGGCAGCATACACATGGCCAGCAATGCTATGCATCAGATGGGTTCCCTAAGGCTGAAAGGAGAAGTGGACACATGTCCCCATCCCTAACCCAGAAACTATCTCCAAATGATAACTGCATGCAAATGAAAAGTCAGTTGTCTCCAAGAGAATTTCACCAAGAAAACAAACTTCTATCAAGGGTAGGTTGCATGCCTAACAGTAGATGGCCAGCAGAAATTAAACTCAATGGCATCTTTGGAAGTTCCTTGTCTCATAATGTCATGCTAGAGCTTTTCTCTTCTTTATAAATTTTATCTTATTTTCTATTTCTAATA
>CABHPP010144259.1:4972-27251 GCA_902168425.1 Peromyscus attwateri | reverse complement strand
CCAAAGCTGTTGGTTTCTCTCCACAAACTCATGGTAAGACTCTATTGCTGAAGACAACACCTACATATCTCATTGAGCACAGGGAAGTCAAGCTTATGTCTACCTAGAGCCTTCACCTTTGCTGAACAGTGTTCACAGTACTGGAAGGTACTCTTAATGCTACCAGAGGAGAAAGGTAAACACCAGCCCAGCTATAAACCCTTCCACATACAATGGTGACCTCCCTACATGATATGCTCATGCAGTAGTGGTACAAACATTGTGGGAGTAACCAACCATTATCCAATTGGATTTAAGACCCGCTCTATGAAATGAAACTCATACCTGACACTGCTCAAGTGGTCAAAGAACCTGGGTCTAGATAGGCCATGGATCTTGGGGTAAAGCTAAAACTACTGTTTGACTAAAGAAATGTAGCACTATAATGATGCCTAAAGACATTCTGCTAGATCCATAGACCAGTGTCTGTCTCAGTCATCACCAGAGAAGCTTCCACCTGCAGTAGATGGGAACTAATAATACACAGACACACAACTGTTCAGTGTGCAGAGAATGAGAGACCTTGGAACACTCAGTCCTAAGTGGGGTGTCTCCATCAAATCTTTCCCCTCAAGGCCCAGGAAAGTTTGCTGAAGAGGAAGCAGAAAGAATGTAAGAACTGGTGGGGATGGACGCCACCAAAAACAGTGCCTTCCAGGCATAGCAGGACTGATGCACAAATCCACTCACAGAGATGGGAGCACCATGTGCAGGGTCTGCACGAGTCCAAGTCACATATGGTCCCAGCACTGAGAAAGGGAAGTGGACATGAGCCCCCTTCCCTAAGCAAGAAGCCAGCTCCCGCTGACAACTGCTAGCAAAAGAATAGAGTTTTTTCCAATGGAGTCTGGATAAACAAGGCACAACCAAGGGCAGGCCCATGCCAGCAGTAGACAGCGAACTTAAAATGAATTCAATGATATTTTGGGAGATTTTTTTTTGTCTCATGCTGCTTTGTCTGGGATTTTTTTTAAACCTTACTGGTCTTTTGCTTATATTTTATGCTGTCCAATTTTGTGTTTCTGTGGGTTTTTTGTGTGGGCTTATGTCTCTGTATGTGTATGTACTTCTCTTGCGTTTTCTTTTTCTCTGTTTGTTTGTTTAGTTCTTTTTTAAAAAAAGATTTATTTATGTATATGGGTGTTTTGTCTGCATGTACATTTGCACACCATAAGAGGGTACTGGATCCCATGGGACTACAGTTATAGACAGTAGTGAGCTGCCATGTGCGTGCTGGGAATTGAACTCAGGACCTCTGAAAGAACAGCTAATGCTCTTAACCGCTGAGCCATCTCTCCAGCCCTATTTGTTTAGTTCTATTCTTTTTGTTTTTTATTTGCCTATTTGCTTCTAGAGAGGGGGGGAAGGAGGGAGGGAGGGAGGGGGAGAGAGAGAGAGAGAGAGAGAGAGAGAGAGAGAGAGAGAGAGAGAGAAAGGTGTGGAATTGGATGGGGGGGGAGGATCCAGGAGGAGATAAGGGGATGGAAACTGTGATCAGAATAAATTGTATGAAAAAAATCTATTTCAATATAAAAAAAGATAACATCTGAAAACAAGCTGATGAACCTATTCTAATATCCAATAAAGTAGATTTCAAAATTAAAAGAGATAATGAAGACCACTATTTAGTAACAAAGGCAGTATCTCAAGAAGTTACAATACTTGTAAATATATATGTACCAAATGTCGTGGCTCACACTTTGATTAAAAAAAATAGTGGGCACAGAAGTCAGTTCTTGACACAATAATGGTGATTTCAATACTCAATTCATCTTTATATAGGTTATCAAAACTAAAAACCAACAAAGAAACCTCAGAGTTATACTCATGACAGTTCAAATGGACTTGACAATATTCTAATAGATATAGAATACACATTATGCTCAGAACCTGATGGAACTTTCTCAAAATATATGGCAGTCTAGGCTACAAATCAAATGCGAAAGAACTGAAACAGTTTTTTATATCTTATCAGAGCACAGTGCAATAACACCAGAAATCAATAGCAAGAAAAGCTATGTAACTGTACAAATGTAATGGAGTCTAAGCAACAACAACAAAAAAAATGGAGACTTTGGAAAAAAGCTGTATCCCAAAGGTTTTGGTAAGTTGTGCTTTTATTTTCACTTTTATTCTGGGAATTTTCAAATTTCCTCTGTGATTTCTGCAATGACTCTCTGGTCCTACAATAAGTAGCAATAAAATGAACATAGCCCAACATAATAAAAGCTGTCTATGGCAAGTGTAAAGCCAACACGTTATACTAATCAGAGAAAACCTCAGAGCATCACCTCTAAAGTCTCTAATGAGAAAAAGAGTGCCCAGCAGCTCTGCTTTTATTCAATAGAGTACTCACAGTGTTAGCTAAAGAAGTTAGACAAGAAAGAAAAGAGTTATGAATAGGAAAGGAAGAAGTCAAAGTATCCCTCTTGTGGATGACATGATCATTTACTTAAGAGACTCCAAAGGGCCCACCACAAACTTTTAGACTGTTAGGCACTTTCAGCCAAAAGCAGGATACACAATTAACATACAAAAATCTGTAGCCTTTTACATACTAAACTATATAGTAACCTTGCAGAGAAATGAGGTGAAAAATTCATGACAGCTTAAAAATATCTAGGGGTAAACCTAAGGATGTAAAAGATCTCTAGAATGAAAACTTCAGACACGGAAGAAATTGAAGAAGACACTAAGAAGATGGCAAGACTGTCAGTGTTCACAGGTTAGTAAAGTTAATATTGTAAAAATGGCTATACTAACAAAAGTGATCTATAGATTGAACACAGCCCCCATCTAAATCCCAACACCATTAGCCTCCGAAGTAGGGGAAAACCCTAAAATTTGTGAAGTGCGAAGTCTGAACACCTGAGACAATCCTTAGCAAAAAGACCAAGGCTGAAGGCATCACATGTTACATATGGAACCAGCATGGTACCAGCCCCAAAACACACATGAAAACCAATGGAATAGAATGAAGGACTCAGAAATAAATTTATTTTTATGGGTGTCTTGTCTACATATATGCCTGGTTCAAGAGACCAGAAGAAGAAGGGATCAGATCCCCTGGAACTGGAGTTACAGACAGTTGTGAGTTGCCATGTGGGTGCTGGGAACTGAATCGAGGTCCCCTCCAAGAGCAACAAGTGTTCTTAAGCACTGAGCATCTCCAGCCAAAAGGCCACTTAACTTTTGACAGAGGTGTTAAAAACATACAAGCCTGCTTCTTCAACAAATGGTGCTGGCGAGACTGCATGGAAAATAATGGAATTGGGTCTAAATCTTTCACCTTGCATAAAATAAACTCCAAAAGGATCAGAGACTTGAACACAAGATCTGAAACTTTGAACCGACTAGAGGAAACCATAGGAAAATACTTCAAGACCTGGCATAGACAGGAACTTTCTGAAAAGGACTCCAATCATTCGGGAAATTATCTCAGAAATTGATAAATGGAATCGCACGAGACAGAAAAGCCTCTGCAGAGCAGAGGAAACAATTGCCAGGGTGAGGAGAATATGTAAATCTCTTTGCCAATTACATACCAGACAGGAGATTAATAGCTAAAATATATAAAGAATTCAAAAAATTAAACAAGCAAATCACCCAATCAATAAATGAACTAAATAGACAAGTCTCAAAAAAAAAAAAGAAAAAGAAAAAGAAAAGTCGGGTGGCTGTGGCACACACCTTCAATCCCAGCACTTGGGAAGCAGAGCCAGGCAGATCTCTGTGAGTTCGAGACCAGCCTGGTCTACAGAGCAAAATCCAGGACAGGCACCAAAACTACACAGAGAAACCCTGTCTCGAAAAACAAGACAAATAAACAAAAAAGAGTGTACCTTTAATTGGGCTGGAGAGATGGCTCAGAGGTTAAGAGCACTGGCTGCTCTTCCAGAAGACCTGGGTTCAGTTCCCAGCACCCACATGGCAGCTGACAACTGTCTGTAGTTCCAGGGGATCAGACACCCTCACACAGACATGCAGGCAGGCAGAACACCAATGCACATAAAATAAGAATAATTTTTTTAAAAAAGAAAAAGAAATACAAATGACCAACAAACACTTGAAAAGGTGGCAAACATCCTTTGCTTCTGCAGTCAGGAAAATGCAAATTAAAACTGCTTTGAGAGTTAGCCTCACCCCAGTGAGACTAGAAAATGTCAGGAACCGAAGGACAGAAGATGCTTTAGTGGATGTGAAGAGAGAAGACCCTACATACACTACTGGCAGAAATGCAAACTTGGGCAACCACTGTGTAAATAAGTATGGAGTTTTATCCAAAAACCAAAAAGTAGAATGACCCTTAGACTCTCTTTAACTCTTTTGGGTGTACTTCTGAAGGACTCTACAAGCATACCATGAAAAGTCTTGCAGCTTTAAAAATCTGTGTTTATTGCAGCTGTGCTATTCACAACAGCCAGGAAACGGAACCATCAAGATGTCCATCTTAAAGATGTGACCCATGTACACAACGGATGCTTTATTCACTCACAAAGTAAAATGAACTCATGGCATTTTCAGGAAAATGGATGGAACTGGAAATTGTTCACGCTGAATGCAATAAGCCAGACTCAGCAAGACACATACCACACGTTTTCTATCATATGCAGAACCTAGACTAAAGATTGTCTGTACATATAAAAATGCTAAGTGAAAGCCAGACACAAAATGCTCTATCTGTATAGCTTTGTTTACATGATCTGTTCAGAAAGGGTAGATCCTTAGAAACAACTGCAGATTGGTCATTTCAGGGGCTTGCGGTGGGAGCAGATGAATAAAGCCATTTTCTCTAGCTGAAATAATTCCCAAAGAGGGCTGGAAGATGCTTTCTTCTAGAAGCATGGTAGCAGCTTAGGAACAAGTCCTGCATTCCTAAAGGGAGACCCAGATGGCAAATTATAACATTCACAAAAATCCATCCCTGTGCTTTGGAAATCCACTTCCTGTGTATGTTCTGAAAGCAGATCCGCCAGGATTTAATGGATCGTGATTCCCAGGTGAAATCTAGAAGGAAGTGGGTGTAACTGTAGCTCCCACAATTGCAGCTGGTTTCAAGTCAACAGGGTCGATACTCTCCCTCCTTTTCTAGATGTTTGAATTCCCCTAACCTTCATCTAACATACATCTGATCTTGATACTAGTTCCTTCTGCGACAAGGTAAATAGCTTGTCTGTTATCGAAACGGAGCATGGATTCCTGGGCATCAAAGTACACCTCCTCTGTCTCACATTTTCTCCCATGCTCCTGCTGTGTCACAGCAACCCCACCTGCCCTGAACAGTCGTCTTCATCGCCCTGACATCTCAGATGGCCACTACGTTCCATGCCTGCTTGCATTGTGTCATAATCGAATTGCCCGGGCAGTGGCCATAATCTAGAGTTTAATGATCTCTTCTTTTGTCTCCTGATGAGAGTGTCCCCCATCTGGGGACTAAGACCTTTAAACCTACAGAATTCGGAGTCCTGGGGTAATAAAAGTTATCCAAATGATACGGTTGCCAGATGAAACACGGGAAGCTCAATTAAACCGAGTTTCAGGTAAACAACATTTTAAAGTATGTCTCAAATGTTGAATGAGATAAACTCTTTATCTGAGTGTAACCAGATTCACTAATTTCTATTTTCTAATTCTACCAAGAGAGCCACTGGGAATGATTCTAAGTGACTTCGGTTTTCATTCTTAGATTCATGTGCTTTCCTGATTAGAGTTAGATTTATGTAAAGAAAAGTGTACTTAGCAAGGTATTGTCCATGAGTTGTCACTTGTACAGTCTTAACAGGTCATTTCACATTTTATCACTACTTTTTTTTTTTTTTTAAGATAGGGTCTCATGTAGCTCATGGTCACCTCTAAAGTGCATTATAGCTGAGTATGACCTTGAACTTGCTATCTTCCTGCCTCAGCCTCCTGAGTGCTGAGATTATAGACGTGGTGCCCACGTCTGCCCCTTCTTCACCATAAAGTGGGTCTGATTAAATGTTATATGATATCATGAGTTATTGATCACACCCTGCAAGCTCCTGAATATCAATGCCGATTGAGTCCATGTAGGAAGTAAAGGAAAATCCATCTTAGAATATTTGTTTGCATGTGTCAAAATAAATTATCAATACTTCAAGGGGGAAAGGCTCTCAAATCACCAGCCTATGTGTAGTGACCGCTCTGTCAAGTGTATCGAGAGACAGCACCGTTTTGAGAGGTTCAGTGTTTATCATTGTCACTGGCAGAGCAGACGGTAGGCAGGTTAATAGCTAAATCAACCTTGGTAAGTGGGATCCAGGCTGCTGAGCACTTGCAAGTCTCTGCTGTAGGCATCACAGCCACTACTTCATGACTTCATCTGTGGTGCCATTCCAACAGTGTCTGATGACAGAGGGTGGGTGCCGTTAGCTGGCTGTCTTTTGTGTACCTGGCTATTCAATGGCTCTCTCATGGTAGACAGTCGCAAATAGGCATTACCTTCAGACTGTGCCCATTCTACCGTGTTCCATCCATATGTCTCTACTCCCAGACCTGCTTGACTTTTGTCTTCAAATATTTCTGTCTTTCAGGATTCCCTGATTGTTTGGCCAGGATATTTGTCCTATACGGTGAAACCTCACTAAATTCACAATAGGGTTCACCACTAGGTCAGGAATGGTAAATGAAATCAGACACTAGAGATAAAGGAAACTTAGGTGTTACATATAGTTTTTATTTTTAAAATAGAGACTCATAAGACTGGCAAAATGGAAATAATATAGTACGTCCTCTTAGGACTTTAGTTATAGAAAGCCCCCCCCCCCCATGATTACTTCCATCAAAGCACCGGGCATAGCGGGGAACTGCCCCTGCAGAAGACTGAAGAATTCCATCTTTATGGCACCGGGAAGATGGCCCAGTCTCTAAAGTGCTTGCCTCACATGAGAATCTGAGTTCAACCCTCAAAACCCAGGAAAAATGCTGGGCATAGCACTTGTAGCCCCAGCGCTGGGGGGGGGGGGGGCAGCAACAGATGAACTCTCGGGCTTGCTGGCCACCAGCCCAGCCTCATTGGTGAGTTCTAGGCCAATGAGAGGCTTTGTCTCAAAGGAGGTGGATGGTGCTCCTGAGTGACATTCGAGGGTATCATCTGACCTCCACACATACCTGCGCAAGCATACATGAACATATGTATACAATCATTTGTGCGTGTGCACACACACACATACACATTTAAAAAGAGTCCTGACTTTGTGCCAAATGTGTAACCCTTTCATAAATTAATTTGGACTTTCAAGTATGACATATTTTTGCCTAGGAAATAAAGTCTCCAAGGCTCTGTCAAACAACTTGATATTCTCTCTCTCTCTCCTCTCTCTCTCTCTCTCTCTCTCTCTCTCTCTCTTCTCTCTCCTCTCTCTCTCTCTCTCCTCTCTCTCTCTCTCCTCTCTCCTTATCATTGTGAAAAGAATGAGATTTTTTTCCATTTGCCACAAAACAAAGTAGCCCAAAACTCGTGTCTAAACTAGACACACAAAGATATATGATCTCAATGTGAAATCTAAAAAATAAAAATTCGAATATACTGAGAGAACAAAATAGTGGTTACTGGGCATGGAACATGCAGATACAGTTACAGGAGTCAAAGTCATATATATGAAAGATTAGTATGGATAGAAATCTAAAAAACAACACAAAAGGGAACTAATGAAATGATACTGTGGAGGCTGGAGAGATTACTCAGTGGTTTAGAACACTAGATGCTCTTGCAGAGGACCAGGTTCGATGTCCAGAATCTACATAGTGGCTCACAACTTTCCTAACCTCAGTTCCAGGGGGATCTGACACCCTCTTCTGATCTCAGCAGGCGCCAGGCAAGCATGTAGTACACATACATACATACATACATACATACAGGCAGGCAGGCAAAACATTCACACACATACAATTAAATCAAAAACAGATGCCTTTAAAAATAAAATGATACTGCATATGAGATTCGTGCTGAGTACATTTTAGGTACTCTTGTCACAAAAGAGGTATTATAGAAGGGTATGTTAAGTGTATGTGTCCTACAACATCATGTTCTATACTGTAAACATAGACAATGGAAAACTGTGAAGTCACGGGCATGCATGTTAACTAGCTTGGTTTAATTACTATGCATATATGAAAACCTTATGTTCTATAAGCACATAAGCATTTTTGTCACCCAAACCTTAATAAAGCTGGAAAATTATCAGAAGACAAAAAGAAGGGGAGAAGTGCGGTGAGGAAAACGTACGCGGTTCCCTGGTGTATGAGGAATTCAACAAGGTTAACATTTAATCTTGCCGGGCGGTGGTGGCGCACGCCTTTAATCCCAGCACTCGGGAGGCAGAGGCAGGCGGATCTCTGTGAGTTCGAGGCCAGCCTGGTCTCCCAAGCGAGTTCCAGGAAAGGCGCAAAGCTACACAGAGAAACCCGGTCTCGAAAAACCAAAAAAACAAAAACAAAAACAAAAACATTTAATCTCTCACTACAACAAAGGCAGCCAGAGGGCAATGGGTAGAAACAGCTCTGAGAAGAAACACTGTCAACCAAAAATTAAATATCTAGCAAAGCTAGCCTTAAAAAAAAAACAACTTTGTGAGAAAACCATATTCCCAGGTTAAAAACGGTTGCTGGGGCGTGCTTTTGAAGGGTGCATCTTGTCCCTGAGCTCATCCCTGTCTTGGTTTCCTGGCTACTATGAGATGAGCAGTCTCATGAATGACATGCTCTTATCATCATGCTATTCTGCCCCTCAGACCCAAGCAATGAAGCCAGTCAACTCTGGACCTCTGGTGCTAGAAGTCAAATACCTAACTTCTCTTTAAGTGTTCTTAGTACTTTGTCACCACAGTGAAAAACATCAGCACATATCATAGTTGCTTTGTGTGACTGCTATACCAAATACCATAATTTGGTGACTGGAGACAAATTTATTTTCTCACAGTTCTGAAAGTCAGAAGTTCAAACCCAGTTTTACTAGGTTGAAATCAAGATAGGATGGGCATGCTTCCTCTGGGAGCTGGGGAGGATGGACGACAGGAATCCATTCTTGTGTCAGTCAGCTTCTGGTGAACACAGGTGCCCCTTGACTTGATACAGGTTGTCTCCAAATACCTGTTTCATCTTCACATCACCTGCTCTTTGAGTGTCAACCCCTATCCGACTCCTAGAAGGATACTATGATGGCATTTATGGCCCACCTTGGTAATCCACTATTATTTTCCCACCGTAAGATCCTTAATCATATCTGAAAAGTCTTTGCCATATAAGATTAGTATTTACAGGACCCAGAGATTAGGATCTGTTCTCTTTAGGGACCACTAGTCAGTCTACTACAGCATATTTAAACTCAAATGGTTGTCCCTTAGTACCCATAGGAGATTGGTTCCAGGACCCTCATAAGATATTAGAATCCTCATATAACCCAAGTCCCTTAGACAGAATTGTGTGAATTGTGTTTGCATATAACTTATGTATATCTTGTACTTATAACACTCAATACAAGTGTTATAAAATATTGTTATATGCATTGCTTAGGGAAAATAGACATACTCCATAAGACACATTTTGTAGAATTTTTTTTTAACTTTTTATTGATTCTTTGTGGATTTCACATCATGCATCCCAATCCCATTCATCTCTCCATCCCTTTGTATCTGCCCTCTGCCCTTGTAACCCCCTCCCCTAATAAAATAAAATTTAAAAGAAAAACATCTCATCGGGGAAGCTGTAGGTGTGTGTCACAGTGAGTTACAAAGTATACCCTTTAGTCCATACATCTTTACTTGTACATGTACATGTTCATTGCAATGAATTATTTGGTCTAGTTCAAGGCTTCTGCTAAACTATCAGTACTGGGCTCTCACTGGGACTCCTCTTGGATAACTGTTGTTGCCCTATGTCATGGAGATCCTGCAGCTTTGAATCTGCAGGACTGGTCCCTTCACATACTCCAGCAGTTCACAGATGGGGTGGATGTTGAGGCGGGCCAACTCACAGCCCTGACTCCCGGCCTGGGTGGTAGCTGAGCTGGTCAGCCCACCAGCTCTCCATCATTCTCACCACCAGGGTGAGCTCTCCAGAACTTCTCCAGCTAGCTCACCTGCTGCAGCAAGCAACAAGGAGCAAGGGGAGGGGCCAGTTCTCCTGCTCTCATGCCCCCAGGGCTGGCTCACCCACACCCACACCACCAGGGAAAGCTCGACTGTGCTTCCCAGGCGAGGTGCAGGTCCCAGTCTCCATTCTCCAGGGCTGCAGCTGGTGATGGGCAGGACCAGCTCTCCCATCTGCCTCAGGTGTCGAGCGGGGAGGGTAGGCGATAGGGCATCTTTCCCTTACCCACACTACCACGTGGCATATGAGGGGGGTCACCTCTCCCACTCTGATGCCTGTGCCCCTGCCAGCAGGGTGAGCTCTACAGTTTGTAGAATATTTTTACGTGCAATTGGCTGGATATGCAGTTGTGATAGATACATGGAAGGATGACTAATATCATACAATAGATATGTGTACCTCTCATAAAAACTTGAAGCTCTTATAACAGAAGTTCCCCACTATAAATTAACTTGTAGAGAGAGACTCTGAGACAGCATAGAGTTTGGGGCTCAGCCGTCCCAGGATCCTAACTGGTGCCAGTCTTCCAACTATTTCCAATAAGGTACCAGACAAATGAAGACCCATGCTGGGGGTGACAAACCCAGGATGACATTTCTTCCGTGATATTGGGTGGGACAGAACTTCCCACATTAGTATATAAGTCAAGTCTTGAGAGTCAAAATGTTTCCAGACATTACGTTTTGGGATAGCTGTTATGTAAATATTTAGAAATGGGTACCAAAAAATGGATTGCTGATATAACAGAAACCCCAAATATGTGAAATTTCTGTGGGGGGGGGGACACATATTGGTAAAAATAAATAAATAAATAAATAAATAAATAAATAAATAAATAAATAAATAAATAAATAAATAAAAGCAAGCTCCCATAGCTAGAGGATATGGGAAAAATGTGAAGGTAAGTTTTACTGGAAACTAAAAGTTACAACCAACTTTTCCTACCGACAGAAAGCCCGGCAACACGGCTCTCCCTATTCACATGGAAAAGAGAATTTGAAGGTTTGGCTAAGACTCTAGGTTTCATGCCGAGAGTGTCAGCTTCCTTTAGCTGTCTATTACAGTATGCTTCAAGTAACGGGAACTAGACAGGGACTGTTGTTCTTGAAGCAGCAGCCACGGGAAACCACCCTGAACCATAATTTGCTGTTGGAAAAATCAAAGAGCTGTGCACTCATACTTCTAGTAGATGAGTCTCAAAGTAAAAGATGATCTCAAGGTAAAGATCAACCCTAGAGCGCTGCCAGTGAAACATGATTTCAAGGCCAAGATAACAAGGCTTTATTAGTAGTTAAACCCTCACCAAGATTTCATCAGATGCCTAACAGCCATATTGAAGAATCTTAGGTGGCACCTAGGCCCCGTCTACTAAACACACTCGTCAAACTTCTTCTGGCTGTTGTACCACGGCACCCAAATGCTCAGCCCAAGGAAATGCAGGCCTATCTTAAAATATATGGGGGATAATATTTGATTACTCAAAAAGAATTTGTTATGTAAGAAACCCACACTTTACATGAATTATAGTATCTCAAGCTGAAGTAGTTTAAAGTGAGTAGAGGTACTGAAACCAACAACTTCCTCCAGAAAAAGGCACTGAATACAGACACTGAACTATATAAAAACATTTCTTCTGAAAAAAAATCATTAAAAGCATATAGCCAAGACCCTGAGATAGTAATCGGTTGGCTAGTCTACACATCATATTTCACTCTACCTTTGGGACACCAAGGGTCTTCCAGCTTGCAGAACATACAGATTCGGTTCCTGATTCACTGCTGTGTGTGGTGGGCAGATAACTGGGAGTAGCCACACTTGAGGAACCTGTCACTTGTCCCTGGTTTAGATGTTGAAATTCTGTATCTCAAGCCTGATTCTGCTAAGAGTAATAGCATGATTAAGGGTCTGGGAAGGGAGACTAATTTACATGTAAAGGGGATGTTCATTGCTGGGAAATTAATCTATGGTAACATTCTACTATGGTTCCTAATGGTAATGCTTCCCAAGATTCAAGCCATCTTGGAGGCAGTGGAAGTGAATCTAGACTAAGTTTAAGCCTAAATCTTATAAAGTCCTATGGCTTTTGCTTTTGTGTTTTAGAATGCCTGGTTGCCACATAAGTTCAGCCATTTTGTTAAAAGATTTATCGAGACCAGATGAAGAAAGTCACAGGGAGAGTGTGTGTGGGGGGTAATTCCTGACATTTCATGATGGAGGGACAGGAAGAGTGGAGTCCGTGAGGAAGAGAATATTAGAATATGAGAGACTGTCCAAGTAGAAGACTATGTATCCTAAGCATTTTCCAAGCAGAGCCAGGCGGATCTCTGTGAGTTCGAGGCCAGCCTGGGCTACCAAGTGAGCTCCAGGAAAGGCCAAAGCTACACAGAGAAACCCTGTCTCGAAAAACCAAAAAAAAAAAAAAAAAAAAAAAACCTGCAAACAGGGTCTTGTGGCTGGGTTGATGTCTCAGCCCCACTGCTGGGAGCCTTGCCTGGTTATAGAAGATGGCCAATTCCAGCTCCATAGCACCCCCATTACTAGGGAACTTCACTAGGGTCACTCCCAATGACTGGTCCAACTTGAGGCCCACACCATGAGAGGGAGCCCATGCCTGACATTGCCTGGATGGCCAGGAACCAGAGGCTGGACAGCCCAGAGACCCAGGATAGAACTAAACACAACTGGGAAAAAACAAAGTCAATGAAATGATTCCTAATAATATTCCGATATACTCATGGATCAGTGCCTAGCCCAATTCTCATCAGAGAGGTATCATCCCAGCAACTGGAGAAGATGCAGAGATCCACAGCTAAACACTAGGTGGAGCCAGGAAACCCCACGGAAGAGAGGGAGGAAGGGCTGTAGGAGCCAGAGGGTTGAGGACACCCCAAGAACATGGCCCACAGAGTCACCTAAGCAGGGCTCATAGGGGTTCACAGAGACCGAAGTGACAACCACGGACCCTGTATGGGTCTGAGGCAGGTCCTCTGCATATACGTTATGGTTGTATAGCTTGGTGTTCTTGTGGGACTCCTAACCGTGGGAGCTGGGGTGTCTCAGACTCTTTTGCCTGCCCTTGGGATCCTTTTCCTCCTGCTGGGTTGCAAATCCAAGAGTATACTGGCAATGCAAATTATACTTGATGGGTTTAAAAAAAATAAAAAAGAGTACACAGCATTGGGTGGGTAGGGAAGGGGGCATAGATCTAGGAGGAGTTAGGGAAGGGGTAAATATGATCAAATCCATTATATGAAATTCTCAAAGAATTAATATGTGGAGATATTTTATTTGTGCTGAAATGTGGTGATATTTTATTTGTATGTTAATAAATAGAGTTTGCCTGGAGATCAGAGGTAACAGCAAGCCATAAACAGAAGTCAGGCAGTGGTAGCACACGCCCTTAATCTGATCATTTGGCAGGCAGGGTCTCTGTGTATTCAAGGTCATACTAGGGAACAGAGCCAAGTGTGGTGACACACACCTTTAATCCCAGTACCAACCATAGAGATCTGGAGGTCTGTACAGACAGGCAGTGACAAGGAAGTGAGGTAGCTGGGCTAAGAGCCAATGAGAGGGCAGAACAGCAAGGAAATAAAGGCACAGGTTAGACAGGAAGTAGCCCCTTTTGGGTAGCTGCAGAGCTGGAGAGGTGAGGTTGGTGGCTCTCACTATTTCCCTCATCTCTAAGGCTTTCACCCCTATATTTGGCTCCGTGTTTCTTATTTAATAAGACTGTTTAGAAATTCGTCTACACTAATACAAACAAAAAAATAAATTTGATTCAAGTATGAAAAATAAAGGATATACATACATATATATATATATATGAATAACAAAGAGGTAAGGTAATTATAACTATTTTTATTTAGTTTGTCTTTCATGTTTTCCGTTTTCCAAACATTTTTGTTTTATCTGCCCTGGCTGTCCTGGAACTCACTTTGTAGACCAGGCTGGCCTCGAACTCACAGAGATCCTCCTGCTTATGCTTCCCCAGTGCTGGGATTAAAGGCGTGCGCTGCCACCACCACCCAGCCTTTTCAAAACTTTTTTTTTTATGAGCATGGATTACCTTCGCATCAAGTAAAGAAGAACATTATTCTAATTATACTGCTTTAAGCTGTTGACTTAAGTATTAAATTCCCAGCTAGAGTTATTTAATACAAGTCTATCTTTTGAAATTTCAGAGGGAATTTAGCGATGGCTTTGATTCCATCAAGAGATGAGGACTGGAGCTAGACACTCAGATGTGAAAAGACAGTCCCTGGGATATTCAGAAGCAGAACCTTAACTGAGGTCTCTAACTCATTCTGGTCCTGCGCTGCCTTTTAAAATAGCTGCCAGCAACAGCGTTCGGATGGGATGGGGAGCCTGCCAGAAAGGAAGTGCTATGTGGAGAGGCTTACCTGGTGCACCTTACCTTTACAGTCAGAGTCTGAAACCAGGGGACACACGTGCTATGTTGTGTGCTATAACAGTTTAAACAATTCTACTAAAATAGTTCCCTAGGCTTTTCCGTCTCCTTTGAGTTTATGTTTGTAATTGTTACTACATTTTCAGCAGAATCACATACTAACCTGGGGATTAATTATTGACAGTTTCTTTTCTTTCAAAAAATTTCCCCCTTAACTGATCAGTACATACAGAGTAAGAACATTTAATGTATTTAGAGACGTTTGAAGAATTTTAAATTTATTGGTATTTAATCGATTTAAAAAATAATTATTTGGGGTTTGCCTGTCTGAAGTTTTGCTGTAGGGGAACACTTAGTTGAGCTTCTGTTGGATCTTGCCTTGGAAGCCACCTTTGTATTTCAAATCTCAGGAACCCAGACTAGCCCCCTCCTCCTTTCAGCTTAAATGTCTGCTTTGATACCTCATTCATTTGGAAAGAAACCTAAACTCCTCCTCCTCCTCACGCTCTCAGGGTTTATGGGTACACGTCTTGACTTTACCTCCTGTAGAGTAGAGGCTATTCTTAAAATGCTTGAAGGTTTGGGGATCAGCTGTTCATCCACTGGCAACATCACACTTCTCTCTTCCTGTGGCTTGTCTTCCCACACCAAAGGGGCATGTGAATGCTGCACCTCATCTTCCTCTATTATCTGCATGCTGTGAATAGGGGGCAGTGGAATGTCTCCCGGCACTGATTCACTGCTTTTAGGAGGAAAGGGCTCTGAGTAATCTTGGTCCGACAGTTTCAAAGTTGGTATTACCAGGTTTTCCTTATCACTCTTGTCCGTAGACTACAAAAAGATTAAGAAAATAAACGTAATCATTATTCACGAATGAGCATTTAAAGTTAATGAATCAAAATCCATTGCACATTTGTACTTTATATACTACCGTTGACATTTGAAAGTTAGTATGTTCCTCAAGAAGACATTGAGAAATCTTACACTTGCCTGAGACTGTTATCCACAACGTGGTAAAGGAGCGGTTTACGGCGCAGCCCTTTGCATATGTCTCGATTGCATAAATTGGTGACATGTTAAGGAAATCTGGGGGCTGTTGTTACATTGTCAGACCATCACCAATGTCCAGAAACAAGGGAAACTTTAGTATCAAAATGACACAAAGGGCAATATCCCAACTACATGATAAGATCAAGGAAAATGGAACAGCAAAATAATACCAAGAAAGGGACCATGAAGGCTAGCTTCTTAAGCTAAATAAATTCAATGTTATACAAAAGTCTCTCTCCATCTTGCTTCCCTAACTCCTTTCTTTTACTTGGAAAAAAATCATACATCATACATGCTGATTCTTCAACTGACATTTCGGAGTCACTGAGCCTGATGGAAATAATTAAGTAGCATCAAAAAGCAGAGACAAAGTTTTTATTCTTTACTGATTTATGTGACGATTTATTCCTTAATAGAATGAAACATTCTATGAAGTTAATTCCACTTTTTCCTGATTTCTATGACGCAATGGATACTTTATTACATGGACCACGTTCACAGCATGGTAAGTGCTTCTGGCGAAAGTAAAAACGTGGCTAGACCATCTGCTTTCCGAGCCTATGCAGAGCTCCACGGGTTCCCCCTTTTCTTCCTTCACATCTTCACCCCTCTCCCTTGCTCTGCACTCTAAATTGTCACTGCCTTGTCCCTGAGTCTGCTTCCATGGAGTGATTTAACTTAAGGATATCTAAGAGTATAGATACTGTCACAACAGAAGTAACTGGATAACTTTAGGGATGCTTCTTGATTTGCATCTGTCTTCCACTACCGACTATTCCATCCCTTCACAGAATAATGACGATCAGAAATTCTCCTGGGGCTGGAGAGATGGCTCAGTGGTTAAGAACACTGGCTGCCTGGGCAGAGGACCCAGGTATGATTCCTAGCACCCACCTGGTGACCCACAACCATCTATAACTCCCGGTCCAGGAAACACTTAGTTTAGAGGTTCTGACCTCTGCAGGAACTAGGCATGAATATGTTGCACAGGCAGGCAAGACACAAAATAAATCTTTAAAAAAAAAAGAAATTCTCTTACCTCAGTTGAAATTGTATCAGATTTTCTATAATGGCTATCTGTTTTAAAAAAATAATGAATACTCTGTTTTATTTAAATAACATTGAATTACTCACATGTATCTACAATGATAAGCTATGATTATAATTTTTCTCCCTTCAAGTAAAGAGTTATTAAAGCAGCTATTCAAACATGAAAAGTACCTTAGTGAAAACAGGCTGACAAGTTTCTAGGACGATAGGGGAGCAGATAAGAAAATGTATGCATATATGAACATGTGTGTATGAACTGGTGTGTAATCTTCATACTGTTCCCCAAGTCCCTGAGCCATTTTACAGTCCACTAACAATGTACAAGGTTTTCCATTCCCTCACATCCTGGCCAATGCATGTTCTCTTTTTGGTATCAACCATCAGATGAAGTCTAAGATGACATTTTATCGTGACTTTGATTTACATTGAACTGATGATTAGTGATGCTGAACATTTGTCTCTTTGTAGAGATTCATATACAAGTGCCTAAGCCATTTTAATCAGGTTATTTAAATTTGATTTGTTATTGTTGTCAGTGAGTTGAAAAAATTCCTTGTGTAGTTTGGATAGTACCATTTACCAGACACATGCTTTGCAGATCTGTGTGTTACCTCTTCACTCACTGTTCCCTGTCAAAAGCTCTTTAGCGGGACACAGCCCAGCCATCTGTTTGTGCTTTGGGTACATGTACTTTTCCTGACTCATTAAAGGAATTCTCACTTGCACCAATGCCATTGAATTTTTCTCATATATCATCTGAAAAATCTTACAGTTTCAAGTCTCATCTAAGTCCCTAATTCTCTTTAATTCACTTTCTTTTTCAGATAGCTCATGGTTGATAGGCAGAATGAAACTGCTTTTTACATGATTTTGTAACTATCAGCTTTGTCAGATTGATTGATTAGTTCTAGTGTGTTTTTCTTGTGGAGTCTTTTGGGTGTTGCACATACAAGATCATGTCCTGTGCTGTCAAACTGCCTCCTACACGTCTGTGTCTGGACCCACAGGTTAGTTCTGCTCTCAACCTTGGTGGGAAAAGCTTGTCTCTGCAGTGGGCAGCAGTCGATGCAGAAACCCAGGGCTGGTCAGCGTGCTGAGAAGTGAGCACTGAGTGCAACATTTATATCAACCCCTCAAGGAGTGTGGAACAAAGAGTAGAGAGACCTTCAGAAGACGGGGGCGGTGTGTGTGTGTGTGTGTGTGTGTGTGTGTGTGTTGTGAAATGCTGTATGCTGGATATAACGTGGGCATTGCACTCACAAACTCATAGCAGCTATGGTTACTTACACGAGACCTGTATAAAATCAAGCCAGTCAACACTCCAGCGTGGATGGGGCAGGCTCTCATAGGTTCTGCCCCTAGCTGGGGAGCTGTTGACATCGATGGCTGCTAGAGAAGGGACAGTCATTTTTCTTTGGGTGTGTGGCTGCTGGTAGGCTGCCTATGTTCCAGTGGATGCATACACACATGCATGCAGGCAGCACTCACGGGGCTCATGAGTTATTAAAAAAGAGACAATAACATGGAGTTGGGAAGCGAAGTCTTGGGAGGTCCAGACGAAGTAAGGGGAGATTTGGATTGGATATAGCCAAAATACACCATATACATTGTAAGTGAAATTATCAAAGGCTAAATAAAGATTCTACAAATGTTAGGTCATGTCCTGTAAAAACAGAATTTTGCCATCTTCCTTTCTGAGTTGGATGGCATTTATCTCTTTTTCTTGACCAATTGCTCTATTAGGACTTGTAGTACTGTGCTCAATACAAGTCTCAGGGAATGACATCCTTGCCTTGTTCTGAGTTTAGAGAAAAACTATACATTATAAAATTGGGGGAGGGGCCAGGTATAGTGGCATGTGGGAGGCTAAGGCAGATGGATTGTTTGAGTTTAAGGCCAGCTAACCTAGTAAGTTATTTGTCTTTCTTTCTTAGATTTATTTTATTTTACATATATGAGTATTTTCTTGCATGTATGTCTGTACATCTCATGTGTGCCTGTTGCCTGGGAAGGTCAGAAGAGGGTGTTGTATCCCCTGGAACTGGAGTTACAGATGGTTGTGAGCTGCCATATGGGTGCTGGGAACTGAACCCAGGTCCTCTGCAAGAGCAGCAAAGACTCTTAACCTCTGAACCATTTCTCCAGCCACATTTCATTCTTTTCTTAGTCTAGCTCAATTTGTCAAAATTATTTACCTTTTTAAAATCTAAGCTTTATTGATGTTTCCTATTCTCTAATTGAAAAACATTTTCTAATATGATCTTTATTTCCTCTAACTTTGAAGTTGGTTTCTGTTCTAGTTCTTAGTGATATGAAACTAAGTCATTTATTTTAGATCTTTTAATTCTGTGTGTGTGTGTGTGTGTGTGTGTGTGTGTGTATGGTGTATGTGTATATGGTGTGTGTGTGTGTGTATGTGTGTGTGTGTGTGTGTGTGTGTGTGTGTGTGTGCACATGCGCGCGCGTGCGCGCACGCTGTAATGCTGGAGGCTTCAGAAATACCAAAAGGAATCAAGTCATTAGATGATCCATTGGATATGAAAAAATGGAATACAAAAACCTTCTGGAAAGCCGGGGCAATGGTGGCACACACCTTTAATCCCAGCACTTGGGAGGCAGAGCCAGGTGGATCTCTGTGAGTTCGAGGCCAGCCTGGTCTACAGAGCGAGATCCAGGACAGGCATCAAAACTATACAGAGAAACCCTGTCGTGAAAAACAAAACAAAAAAAAGACAAAAAAAAAAAAAAAAAAAAAAAACCAAAAAAAAAAAAACAAACCTCTGGATAAGTGAAAAACAGAATACAAAAAGCCCCACAGTAAGAGAGAGAGAGATACTATGTTTTCTCCGTATGCAATACTGAAGAGAGTCTGTGATTATCTTCCACTTAAAGCATGAGCGTCAGGACTGTGGAGGGAGATGGGTGGCACAGTGCTTGCCTAGCGTGTGTGAGGTCCTAGGCTTCCTCTTTAGTGCTGCAATCAAACAGTAAAAACAGCACTAAAAAGAAGCTCGCATCATCATGTAGTGTAGGCTGAAGATACTGGGTTAGCACAGTGACAGAGATATGAAGACGCACACATCTGTATCTATGGCTCACACAGCAGGAGGAAATGGAAATAGCTTGGAAAGGTGATTAAGTTGCAGCAAAAGTCTTGCAACATTAGATTATATTACACACTCAAATTAAAGACTTTAAAGATAGATAACTGTGTGTGTAAAGACAGTGGTATACCTCCACTCACTTTCTAAATAAGTTTGAGAGAGATGTTTGGGTGACCGTGTAAACACCACTTTTCATTAACTAAATCTCTCACTGATAATTTATGGTTAAGTTCTCAAGTTAGATACGAATTGAATTCCCTCCACCATAATTTCTCTCTCTTTCTGCCTGTCTCTTTCTCTTTGTCTCTCTGTGTCTCTGTCTCTCTGCCTCTCTCTGTTACACACACACACACACACACACACACTCCCTACCTTAATAGTTCTACAGTTCAAAATGCTTAACAAAATATCTTTATAAATATCACAGTTGAGATTTAAATTTTTTCTATCTTTAAGGAAGCAAAGAGCCGTTACAATGTTTTCAACTCCTGGGGTTGGAGAAATGACTCGGCAGTAAGAGCACTGGCTGCTCTTGCAGAGGATCCAGATTCGTTTCCCAGCACCCAGTGATGGCTCACAACCACCGGTAACTCCAGTCCTAGGGGAAATGATGCTCTCCGATGGCCTCTGAGGGTACCAGGAATACACTTGGTACACAGGCATGTGTGCAGACAAAATATCCACACACATAAAATAATTTTAAAAGCTAAAAAACTCTTAATGGGGTCTAAAACTTTTCTTTGAAATTCTTACAAAATACAAATGTAATTGGTACAATAATAAAATATATATTTGATATATGACAAAAATAAAATCCATTTAAAACAAGTTAGTAACTTTAATAACACCTTGCTTTAATTACCTTAATAATAAACATAAAAATAAACATGATTTTTTTCTTACCATGTGACACACTTTCATGCTCTTCTTCCAATAGACTATAATTATGTTCAGATTCTTCAATCAAACTAACTTCCTAGACACACACAGAAAGAAAGAAAACATGTTGGGCAAAATACTTAAAGAACTAAAATGTTTCTGCTTTCATAATTTTATTTAATGAATATTATTAGTTTCTGTCATAAAACTCATAGATAAGAACACAAAGTTAATACAAGATTAATACACACATTTTTCCTCTAAATTTACAGAGGACAAGAAGAAGTTGGTGAGAAAGTCAAGCCAAGGAGTATGACTTCAAGAGCGGTTGCTGCTCCTGAGAGAAGAAACACAAGAAGGGAGACTCTTACCACTTAAGTCAGGAACTGAAAGTAGAAGAGACAGAGGCCAACAGCAATGTTAGCTGTGTAACTACACGCAGTGAGTGAGAATACCAGGGGATGTATTTTCATTGGACTACATTATGGCCTATGTCTTTAAAATTATGTGTATATTTACAAAAGTCCAAGGAAATTTGTAATGTACCATGACATTGAACTTGTGTATAAAGTACCTTTAAAAATAAGAGCACAAGCCGGGCAGTGGTGGCGCACGCCTTTAATCCCAGCACTTGGGAGGCAGAGCCAGGCGGATCTCTGTGAGTTCGAGGCCAGCCTGGTCTCCCAAGCGAGTTCCAGGAAAGGCGCAAAGCTACACAGAGAAACCCTGTCTCGAAAAACCAAAAAAAAAAAAAATAAGAGCACAAATCCACCCTCTCTAACAACTCTTCTAATTTTTCCCCAGAATATTCACTCATATTATTACATACTAATTAATTTAACACCCATAACATTATATTGCTGCCCAATTATTACAGAGAAATTATAAAACATAAAAATATCAACACAGTATGACTAGTATTTCAGGGTTGTGATCTCAGTAAATGTTTTATCTGAGCTAGGAATCCTTTATTTATTGACCAAAGTGTATAAGTTAGATTGAATATCTAAATTTCAAATGCATTTTTAAAAACCATTGCAGTTCAACAATAAGGCAAAAGATCCCATTTAAAATTTGTTGAAAGATTTGAATAAATATTTATCCAAAGAAGATATACAAATGGTCGGTGAGTGTTTGAAAAAAGTGTTCACACCATCCATCATCAGAAAAACGTAAACTAAAAATGCATGAGTCAGCACTTTGAATTCACGATAACGTCAGTAACATTTGGACTAGCAATAATGACTATGTGGAAAACCAACAAGTACCTGAGACTCAAAACCATCCCACATTTTTTTTGGAATGTAAGATAGCAAAGCTGCTTGTAGAAATAATTTGGCAATTTTTCAAAACTTTAAATTGGGAATTGCCATTTGACCCAGCCCCTGGTCCTGAGCATTCCTGAAGGAAAATTAAAAACATTTGTTCACATAAAAAACGTCTATAAGAAAGCTAAGTATTCTGGTCCACATCTGTGATCTGAGCACTTGGGAGGCTAGGGCAGAAGAACTCCAAGTTTGAGGTTCGTCTGGGAAACTCCACCTACGTAGTGAAAGCCCATCTCAAGAAAACAAAGAACTCTGCACATGAAAGTCCACAGCAGTATCCTTCACTATAGCTCAGTAGTATAGACAAT
>CABHPP010144258.1:19666-49434 GCA_902168425.1 Peromyscus attwateri | reverse complement strand
TTGTCCAGAAGGGAAGTCCGTCCGGGGCAGGGTGGGAGCTGGGGGCCCTATCACACCACTCTTAATCAATTCTAGAGCCTACAAAAATACCATAGGTAGAGAGTTTAGTAGATTAATTCTTCATGATTTTATCAGATGCAAATCCAGGGTCAATGGGCCTTCTTTTTGGAACACAGACAGCCTTCCTGTTGAATCCTCATGTGATAGTTAACTCAGGTTAGATAATTTCCCCACTTGAAAGTACACTAACCCCATGTAACAACAAGAGAGAGTTCATGGAGGGATGCCCAGTTCTCCCTGGGAAGGGGAAATAGATGAGATTTCTTGAGTGGATGATGACAAGTGGGGATGGGAACATGAGGGTCAGGTTGGGGTTTGTGGGTAAGATTACTGAAAGAGACTACTGGAAGGAGGCGAGCATTTCAGCATCAGGTAAAAACCTGGCACAAGGGAATCTCCCAGGAATCTACAAGGATGGTGTCAGCGAAGACTCCTAGCAATAGTATATATATCGTCTGAACTGACCATCTCCTGTGACCCGACTGGTGCCTAGTCCAATTGTCATCAGAGGCTTCATCCATCAACTGATGGAAAGAGATGCAGACCCACAACCAGACATTAGGCCATGTTTGGGGAATCCTGCAGAGAAGATGGGGATAAAGGATTGTAGGAGCCAGAGGAGTGCAGAACACCACAAGAAAACCCACAAAATCAGCTAACCTGGGCTCAGAGGGGCTCATGGAGACTGAATAGACAACCAGGGAGCCTGCAAGAGACTGACCTAGGCCCTAAGCATATATATGACAGTTGTATAGATGGTCCTCTTGTGGTACCCCTAACAGTGGGAGCAGGGACTGTCTCTGACTCTTTTATTCATTTTGGGACCCTATTTCTCATATTGTATCTCCTTGTCCGGCCTCAATAAAAGTGGAGGTTATTAGTCTTCACTGCAACTTGATATGCCATGTTTTTTGATATTCATGGGAGGCCTGCCTTTTTCTGAATAGAAATGGAGGAGGAGTAGATGTGGGGGAGGTAGGGGAGAGGGAATGGGTTTAGAGAAGGGAGGGGAGACTGCGGCCAGGATGTAAAATAAATAAATTTATTTTAAAAAGTACACTAACTCCATATGACAGCCTTACTTAAAAAAAAAAAATCTCTGAAAGATGTTCTACATCAAATGCCAAGAGGGAAATATTAAATAATGCTTATAATAGCTAAATTCAAACCACTGGCCAAGTATTTTTCATTTGTTGCAGTAGGAAGACACAATTGTATGGCCAATGTGGACCTCAGTTTAGCAGGTCCTTACAAAAACCTTTAATGTATGTTACAGAATTAATACTCCTAGACATTTACCAAAGGTGTTGACAATGTGTATCCAGGGAAAAGCCTTCAAACAAATAGATAAAGTGGGTTTATTCATAACTTGGTATCTGCCAAGTTGATGTTCATCAGGTGAATAAACACATCCAGAAAATAGACTATCACTCAGTGATAACCAGACATGGATTAGCTAGCAATCCATGAAAAGACATGGAAGAACATTAAATAAATTACTAAGTGAAGCAGACAATTTAAAGGTCACGTATTGTCTGATTTCAAGAATATGCTATTTTAGAAAGGGCAAAACTATTCTTATAATAAAAAGATCAATGTTTGGTAGTATTCCTGGGATTTTCAGAGGATGGAGCACCATTTAGGGCAAAAAAGTTCTGTGTAATAGTATAACGATGCATAAACACAACTATAAATGTATCTATACTCATAAAATGCACACCAAGTGTAGAACCTGGTATACATAAGCAGAGGATTGTGGGATAAGGATTTCTCATTACAAGTTCATTGTTTCTGGTTTATACGTTGTGAGGATGTATTGATAATGAGAAAGATGTTGCATGTGTAGGTACAGAGAGCATAAGGACACACTGTAAATTTTCAGCTCTTCTGTGAGCCTAAAACTAACCTAAAAAGCCAAGTGTTTTTATATGGAAAAGCTTAATTCTAATATCATCGTATGGAATCAGCTGGGTAAAATTAGAAGAGTGGCAGGCACAGAAATCTGTGTTTAAATCTCTCCTGGGTTACTACTGAACTGATTCCCCTATGCTGCGTGACATTTCACTCGAATGGTAAGTTTAAAATATAAAGAAACAATTTCACACCTTTCCTCTATGAATCAGAATTCTGGAAACAATATTGCTGAGTGATTGCTAATCATTTATGTTGTAAGACTACAGTCTATTCATTGACTAGGGCTGTGGTTATTTTTTGCTTTGGGAAAGATAGTGGGAGTGACAGGTTGCACTTTCATTCTCTGGTAGATGGCCATGTCCACAGACTTAGGCATAGTATGACTAGTGCCCCTCTAGGCTGAGTTTCTCAAATTCAAATGATCCAAAGAGAGAAGAAGAGAAGCTAGAAAGATTAAGACTGTAGTCTGGCTATAATCTGTGCTAAGAAGAGACATTCAGGGATGGATCTTGTATTGTCAAAAGAAAGCCAATAAACCCATTCTAAAATCAAAGGGAGGATTACACAGGGTTAATCTCAGGGAGAGATCACAGAAGGTCATTTAGAAGACCGCTAACATACTTACCCTGTGTCTGTTTCTTTGCTGCACAAATAGTGCTAGTCTCCCAGGAAAGGCGTTGACCTTTGTAATACAATAACACTCAGAAAACTCTCAATAGCTCCAATCGTGACAACTCTAGTGAATCCCTTGTTCACATTTGATGCAGTACTATTAGCTCCTGACTTCTTTTGTTCCCATCCTTTTGTGCTTTCTGATTTTTCCTCTTTAGTACGTGTATCTGGCACCTTTTTGTTACAGTGTTTTAGTAGGAAACACTTCCTTATTATGCACAAAATCTGCCTCCCAACTGTCTTTGTAATGTAGTTAAATGTGTCCTCTATTTTCAAATAAACTTTTAAGTTTTGTTAGGCAAAGACCTGAACTTTTCATACACAGTCTTTTAAATTTTTTTTCATAATTTTATCTTCTGTATAAAGCAAAACTCCTAGGCTAACATGTCCATGTCAGCACTATGGACAAAGTGTGGATCAAGCTGATGCCTATCCTCAAGAGATTCATGCTATACTCAGGAAAGGAAGCAGAAAAATAAGGTAGTATGTATATGATGTAATCAAGTATTGGAATAAGATGATGTGGAAAAGAAACCAACAAACCAACAAGTGAATCTGCAAACAAACAAACAAACAAAAATCCCTGACCTTGGTTAAAGACCAAAGAAGACATAATGAAAGATGGTATGGTTAATGTAAGATCTGAAAGAGAAGAAACTTCCATAGAAAAATCTAAAAACTAAGTTAGAATTAAGTGAGTGAAAAATCCAAGGAATGTACAAATGCTATATTTTCTAAATTCTTGCATTTACAATTAACTAATGGAATTAAAATTTGCCAATAATGTTAATGTCATTAATCCTTCCCCATATCACCTACCCTTAGGTCCAGGCACCACGAATGATGTTTACTTTGACCTTAATAAAATCCAATTGATTAACATGATGTTACTGGGAGATTCTACATGCTGCTGTTATATTCCATGTTATTTGATGACTTGTAATAATTGATTAAAATGTGATTAGTTTATCAACATTGCAGCTTTCAGTGTGTAATTATTTGATAGTTACATTCACAAAGTTAGATTAAGAAAATATAAATGTTGTTAGTGTTAATTTTAGGCCATGAGTCTTTGTAGAGAGCTGTTTTTAAGAGCTTGCAAGGTGGTTTAGCAGGTAAAGGATGTTAAAATGCATGTGCTTCTTCACATGACAATCTGACTTCAATAACCCATGGCAGAAGGAGAGAATTCACTCCTGAAAGTTGTCTTCTGTCCCCATGAGCAACAAGGTATCTTCCCACACACATATGCATGCACACACATACACATGCACAAGTGCAAACACATGTACATACATGCGCACAAATGAGCACAAACATAAACAAATGTAATTAGAATAAAACCGCCTTTTTGTAAGACACCAAAACCAACACCATGAAAACAGATAGCTTGGGTGATTTTTCACTTATGCTGGTTTTCCATATTCATGCAATAGTTTCTGAGACAGACTACCTGAGTTCAGTTTAGAGATAAAGCTAAGTGATAAATGGAGGACAGATACAAACATGCACAGATAATTAAAGACTATTAAGAATATCAATTTCAATAACTTTGTATCAGAAATATAAATTTAATTAATGCCTATCTTATGTAATTTTAATTGATAGGTGGCATACAACATGTAGCACTGAACCAGGCATAAAATCAAGCTAATAATGATGAAGAAGATGTAGATGATGAAGATGATGATGATGTGAATAAAACTACAGTTTGAGATGCATGATCTAATAATAGTTATTGATGATGTTCATGGAGTTTTGACACCTATCTAATCTTGCCTTAAAACAATTACGGATTCATTCAGTCTCAACAAGATGAAATATCTAGCAAGTATCTGGACTCCAGGTGGGTTTTACTGAGAAGAAATAACAATATCCATTCCCTATCCCATTCGAGCTATGGATATAAAACAGAGAAGGGTTTGTTATGAAGTCTAATATAGTTCGGCAAATATCACTCAACTCTGATGGTAAAATTTAATAAAAATGGCACAGTAAAGTCATTCCTGGGGTGAAGTAGGTTTATTCATGGTCTCAAACAATTCATAACATATTCATGATTTTCCACACCATGAGCTTCCCAACTTATTTTTCTAGCATTTATTCCAGGCACTATGTTTTTACTGTTTACTTTGTCATCTTTGTTTTCAGCAAGTTTCCATATTAGCAAATTAGTTACTCTATTTTGGTAAAGAACTTTCTATAAACATTTATCTCATCCTAATTCCATTCTTACATCATACAACACAAGCTGGTGTGTGTGTGTCCTCTTAACATTCATATATACCAAACCATAAATCCTAAATCCCTAATTCCAGGGTCTCTGGAGGTGGTACCTGTTGCATAGGTGTGGAGTCATCCTCCCTGTGTTGCTACTCTGTGGAAAGGCTGCTGACAGGACCTTTGAGAGTTTTGTTACAGGGGGATAGAGCCAGCAGGGAGCTGTGTGCAAAGAAAGAAGAACCTCCCTATTAGACACCCAAGCTATTCATTCCTTCATCTTGACCTTTCTAACATAACAAACTTATGAGATATAAATTTTAGGTTTTTTGTGTTGGTCTTCTATGGTATTTTTGCTAGAGAAACAAGAAAAGGCTATGATGCATTGCAAGAGGCGCTTCTAGTCCATATTATCATCTTTTTCATTCTATTAGACTTTTTATTTATTTATTTATTTATTTATTTGTTTGTTTGTTTGTTTATTATGTATACAGCATGTATGACTGCAGGCCAGAAGAGGGCACCAGATCTCATTACAGATGGTTGTGAGCCATCATGTGGTTAATGGGAATTGAACTCAGGACCTCTGGAAGAGCAGTCAGTGCTCTTAACCTCTGACTTTTTAAAAAATATATATATAAAGATAACTTTAATATATAACTGAAATTATTTTTGGCTGTCTTATTTATTGTTTCCTCCACTATGAACTACAATGAGGAAGGATAAGTTAAGTCTTCCTTTCTTCACATTACTGTGGTTGAAAACAGCACATGGGTGTCAGCTATATTTCACTGAGCAAGTGAAGAGTACCTGTTGCTAGAGTTTTCCTGCCTGGCCCACAGTCAGTACAAATCTCTCTCACCTGCCAGTCCCACAGCCGCTCAGACCAACCAAGTAAACACAGAGACTTATATTGCTTACAAACTGTATGGCCGTGGCAGGCTTCTTGCTATCTACTTCTTCTATCTTAAATTAATCCATTTCTATAAATCTATACCTTGCCACATGGCTCGTGGCTTACCGGCATCTTTACATGCTGCTTGTCCTGGAGGTGGCTGGCAGGCTGGCAGTGACTCCCTCTGCCTTCCTGTTCTTTTAATTCTCTCTGTTAGTCCCGCCTATACTTCCTGCCTAGCCACTGGCCAATCAGTGTTTTATTAGCAACACATTTGTCATACAGAACATCCCACAGCAAGTACCCTAACCCCTTTCTTTATTTCTACTCTAGTCTCTTGTGGGGGACTTACCCATTTCTCTGTGGGATGCCTGCTCCCATTTTTCCTCCAGTGTACTCTCGAGGAGGGAGGAGTGAGAAATATTTCGATAGAAAGATAGAGGGGAGAGAAACAGACAGAAACACAGGATAGCCTCGGGAGGGTATGGATCAATATCCACTCGACCCTATTATATCTTCCAAAAGGCCTTATAGGAAAGCCAAAAGGTGGAGCAAAAGACCCCCCTCTAGCACAGCCAAGTGCAGACCCTTCCAATCACCTGGTAACCTGGTCAAGCAATCCTCTAGTGCAGCCCTGCTGGGTAAAGCAAGAGCAGATCTCACTAGGAAATCTCTGTGGGCCTTCACAACCCCCCCTCTTGATATAATAAAGGACCCCCCCCAGGCCCCTCAGATAGACTGTGCCTGTCTTAGGCCATCATTCTTGATTAATTATACATACATACATTCATGAAGCTATCAAGAAGAAAGTTGCCTGTCTGGCTACCAGCCTCTGGCAAGAGGGGTACATAGCCTAACTCATCTCTCACTCAGGTCCCTACTACGAGCTTTCAAATAGTTGGAACATCCACTAGGCTGCCACACATCCCAGTAAAAGGGGTAGAAGATAATAAAGATGGAATCTCCTTTTTGGAATGGGTCTAAGGTAACTACAGCAGTCTCAGCTGCACCAAGCCCTTTCTAAATCAAAACTCTCTCCTAATAGATGTTCAATAAAATTTTCAAGAGACTATTTTGATTCCCAGGAGAAAACAATCATTTCAAAACTCTTCAAAGTATCCACTCAAGTAAATAAAAACCATTGCTAATAATAAAGACATTTTTAGTTGCTTAAGTAGCTCATATGTACATGTGTTCCTACCACAGTATTAGAATTTCTACACACACTAACTTGGTTGTCAGAAGCCTACCCATTTGTGGAAAGCCTACCCCTTTCTAAACAGAAACTGGGGGAGTGGAAACTTTTTCGTAATAAGAGGAGACAGAAAAGCTCCCATTATTATGACAGCTTCACTTAAATTTTCCAAGGGCCATTGAGACCACAAAATTATATTTTGGGCCAGGCAGCAGTGGCACACACCTTTAATCCCAGCACTCAGAAGGCAGAGCCAGGTGGATCTCTGTGAGTTCAAGGCCAGCCTGGACTACAGAGCGAGATCCAGGACAGGCACCAAAACTACACAGAGAAACCCTGTCTCAAAAAGAAAACAAAAAAAATTATATTTTGGGCTACCATAAAAAGTGTTCAAATATATCTGAAGGTAAAAGAGTAATAAAAACTTCAAGATGCTTCTAATGTGGTTGATTTGGTTTATCCTTTAAAAATTAATGTTACCTAGTTGGTCCATACTAGAAAGATATTGATGGAATAATAAAAAGTTCTAGTACATATTTACACTTTTTATAAACTTACATTCAACATTTACACTTTTTACAAATTTATAATAGCATGAATATCACTATACATATTTACCCTTTTTACAAACTTGTATCCAAAAGGAAACTCAATAGAACTATTTTACAAACTTTAGCACGTATCTAAAAGAGATTTCTTAAAAGAACTATTTATATTATTCTTCCAACAAGACAGAGAGTTCACAAATCATGAGTAATTACCATATTGAGCTGCTGTAAAGCTTTTAGAAAAAAACTTCCTCCACAGCTATTAGGAACCATCTATTTTTAAGGAGCCTGCATTGAAACAGAAGCGGTGTGGCTCCAGGTTCCATTTCATTTCCGCTTATCTGGAGAAACGTCAACAGCTACAGTATTGTTAGAGCTGAAATTTCTTTGTTCTACACATCTCATCAAACTCAGGCAGCCATCAAGCTTCATTTGGTAACTGAGGGTACGATTTCCCCCTTCTTAATTTTTTAAGCTGCTTTTAAAGATTACAATGAGCTCTTTTAACGATGCCAATGTTTCTCTCTTGCATCTCAAACACAGCCCAAGTTTCTTATTTTTTATTAATTCTTACTTATTATTGTTTATTATGTTTTTTTCACACCTGAAGCAATTTCCCAGTGTACAGACCGCTTTCCCTTGCTTTCATAAGGGTTTTTAAATGATTTGACAGGGATCATTAGCATCTTAATTGTCTCCTGACAGGAATCACCTGTTTTTTTATTTGTTTGTTTTTGTTTTGTTTTGTTTTGTTTTCAGGAAGTAAGGCTAAGCTTTCTAGCAGAGCTTGGCAAAAAGCAGCATTTTTAGCTGAAAAAGCAGTTTTGGGGCAGCGCAGAACTGGTAGTATTTCCCTTGGGCTTTTTGTTGTTCTATTATGGGGAACATTTAAAAGTTTTTGTCCCAGTCTATCTGCTTTTTCTCCGGGTCTGCCTGCCTATGCCACCTCACTTTTACGAACTACATTTCCCAAGCTGCCTTTCTCTATAGCATCATGCTGTTACAAACTATATTTCACAATCTGCCTTTCGGGTCCAAGAGAAAACTCAGCTGTGGCCAACTGTAGGCTGCTGCTTTGGCACCAGAGGATTTTCGTCCTCCCTAAGCTCGTATTAGGACACCTGTTTTACTGTTTGACAGATGCACCTCTCTAATCAGACTTTTAAGAGATTTTTTCAGAGAGATTTTTTTCCCTGATAGATCTCCCCAAAGATGCAGAGTCCCTGATGCCTCAGCCCGTGGCTCAGTTCCTCTGTTAACTGCTTTTCTGTTCTGGGGGGTAGGGACTGTGAAACTGGTTCTCTAAGGCCAAATTTTGCCTCAGCTTTTCCCGTAATTGTAGCTACTGCTAGGAACTCAGACTCTGCTTTTTTCATAGGTAGGAGGATCCCAAAGACTCCACTGCTTCCTCCATATCAGCAGCCACTCCCTGGGTCCTGCATCTCCTTTGCTGGGCTCCACCCTGGGGGAAATCCCCCTGCTAGGCTTTCTGCCTGCACCCTTGGGCATAGGCTCTGGCTTGGGGGTTTCTGGTTGCTGTTCTTCTAATACTGGCTTGAAGGGGACATAGGACTACCAGAGAGGATTTGCCATGTTTCAAGAGGGTTTTTTTTTTTTTTTTTTTTTTTTTTGTTGTTGTTATGTTTTTTTTCTAGGGCAGTTACAGGTGATTTTCTCATTCTGATAGATGTTGTTTCCAGGTGAATCTAATTTTGTCCTTACAGGAAGAAAAAAAAAAATCTGAGAAGGAAAAACTTGGAAAGCTCTCAGTTTTTTAAAGAAAGATTACTAAGTTTTTTAAGTCTTTCAATTCCTCCCTTGTCTGCCTCAGGGAAAAATTTTGCCTTGCCACTCAGGGCTTAAAAGCTAAGATATCCACAGGAATTTTTTTTTTC
Source organism: Peromyscus attwateri (assembly GCA_902168425.1). NCBI lineage: Eukaryota > Metazoa > Chordata > Mammalia > Rodentia > Cricetidae > Peromyscus > Peromyscus attwateri. The sequence goes on along the minus strand of CABHPP010144258.1, from coordinate 40,035 downwards.
TGCCCATTTTCTTTCATAGTATTTTTTTCATGACTCCAATTCTTCCCCAGGAGTCTGCATTCATACTCCCAAGAACACAGCCCCTCTGTCTTATTGCTTTACTATCTTACTCTAAGTTTTTTCTATACTATGTAATACCTATTTTTTCCCTAGTCTTTAAGATAGAAATTAAGAAAGATGGAAAAAGAAATAAACCTAGATAGAGAGAGATAAAAGATATTAGCTGCAGCCTAACTTTTCACTTCGGCATTTCTTTCAGCTGCCTTACTTTAGCTATACTCCCCAAAATAGACTATGCCCATCTTCATTATACTACAAAACCAGACATGCCCAACTGCTTCCTACAGGACCCCCCAACCCCCCTTTCACCAAGTCCCTGGTCCCTGTTCAGGTGCCATCTGTGGGAGGCTTACCTATTTCTCTGTGGGAGGCCCACTCCCACTTTTTCCCCAGAGCACTCTTGAGGAGGGAGGAGGGAGAAGAATTTAGATAGAAAGATAGAGGGGAGAAGGCTGGGGGGGGGGGGGGGGGGGAGGAGGGGGGGGGGGGGGGAGATCTGTGGTTGGTATGTAAAATGAATAGAAAATTTCTTAATAAGAAAAAAAAGAAAAAACACAAGACAGCCTCAGGAGGGCCTGGATCAATATTCATCAGCCCCTCCTGTATCTTCTAAAGGGTCTTTGATAAGAATGCCAAGAGGCGGAGTAAAAGACATCCCCCTAGCACAAAGTACACACCCTTGCAATCACCTGGTAACCATACACGTGGTCAAGTAATCCTCCAATGTAGCCCTGCTGGGTAAAGCAGGCTCAGATCTCACTAGGAAACCTCTGTGGGCCTTCACTGTCTCTGCTTTCCTTGCAGATTCATATTGCAGAGACACAAGCCAGATACTTATTACTACCTCTAAATAGCAGCAATGATCTCCAATTGCTTACTAAACTTAGTGCACTTTGCCTGGTTGTTTTCTTGTTTACTGTTTCACTGTGCGTACTGAGCTTTCCTCAAAGTTGGTTTGCAGCCGAGGCTTGCCTCAAACCTGCAATCTTTCTCCTCAGTCTCCCTAGACTGGGAGTGTGGGTGTGCAACACTATTCTGGCCAGTTAGAGGTTAATCTGGCAGATGGGCTGCTGCAATTGATCATAGGTTCACCATATTTCAAATTTTAACATATTGTGTTTTCCCAGTTTATGTTTTGATATACCAATCCTCCATACATTTAAAAAAAAAAAAAAAAAAGTCCCTTTCCAGTCTTACCTCTTCCTCCTGGCTTTTCAAAGGACAACTAAATCAGACTGCTCAGTGATGCTATCTGTCCAGGAATTCCACCAGGAAGTAATTCCTGACTGCTACACTGCCAAAACTCTGATCCCTTGGAGTAATGCAAAGCTCTTTGTAAAACTATTTCACTTTTATGCTAACATAAACACTTTCCAAAAAGAGGAAAGTGCCACAGTCATCTCTCTAGTGTTTCCATCTAGAAGTAGACATATGTTTTACTACAATAATTGTCATCATCACACAGGAAGCTGTGCACTCCCGTGATAGTGCAGACAGCAGAAAACATAGATAACCTTTAGTACTGATAGCAGTAATTCTCTTTAAAATCTATTAGACAGCAGTGTGATACACAGAACATGATATGCAGTTCAAACTTCAATTTAGAAAGAGCAAGAATTCTCATTTAAAAAGTGCATCTCAGGGGACCTGTCCCAGCTCTGATCAGAAATGCCAGTCTCAGCACCTTGCTGATTAGTATTAACAAGTCAGTTTTTAATTATTTTCTTATTTTTGTGTAAGTTAATACTTGCTCACTGATATGAATCAGAAAACATATTCTAATTTATAAAATTGAAAGGGCCAGAGCTAAATGGATTCATGAGTCATGAAGTGTCATGCTTCAATCTACATGAACTGCTCATATGAATGCCTGGAGCAGGACACATAAACACTTAGACCTTTAGGATTACATCTTGGCCTTTATAGAATCATCTTGGATTTAGATTTTACTCTCTGTAATGATGGCACACAGTAAACCAGAGGAAGTCTCCACCCAACACATACGTATTACACCAAGAAATTGTTTTCCTCCATGTTTCATTCCTTCACTGTAGATGCATTAGCTTTTGGAGACATTTTGGAAAATAGCTTATATTCTTATGGAGATAAAAAAATCTTTCTTTGTTTTTAACAGATATAGGTGTGTAAAGTTTATTTAGATGTTTTATTAAGCTTCCTTTACCAGATATTTATAAAATGTATTAGGAAATGTAAAACATCTTTCCTAATGCAAAGCTTCTATCGGAGGGGAAGAATATATATTTAATACCAAAAAAAGAGCCATATAAACTTGATTTAATAAGAAAATCAATGTTTCTTCCTAGCCCAAATAAAAAATATTCTTTTTTCTTTCTTTTTTTTTTCCAAAAAGTAAGTAGTCATTTATTTAAATAGGTATGACCATGCCCAGAAACCTATCTTATCTCCAGTTCTATGTTCTAGCATGGCAACAGTTTCATAGTGTTACGGTGACAGAAAAAACAAAGTCATACGTCAAAACACGTGAATCCGTTGGTGGAAACATCAGCTATGAGAGTTATAGCAAAGTGTGGAAATCTCCATCATAGGCCTCACACACTATTGATGACACTGTTAGAGTACATTGACGGAAACTAGTGGCTTGTTAAGAATACATCTAAAGTGGTTTTTTTTTTTCATTCTTTACTTTTTAGAGTAAAATGTAATCGCATCCTGTTTCCCCTTCCTTTTCCTCCCTGCGACTGCTCCCGTGTATGCCCTCCTCCCCTGCTCTCTCTCTCTCTGAAATTCATGGCATTCTGTCAAACTTAGAAATGAGCAACGAATGGATTTTTTAAAAAAAAAATAAAAACAATAACAATGCTTTATTTAATAGTTGCAGGTCATCATGGGCCAAGTGGTAGATATTCAGGACCCAGCAGCCAGGTCAGCGCAACCTCCAAGCCTCTCTTTCTGACTCCAATAGGGTGAGCACATCATCCTCCTGAACTGGGCCTTGGACGTTTTGGATGGTAGAGCAGCAGGTGTCATTCATAAATTCTGCGAGCACCTTTGTGCGCTGTCCCTGCAAACCGGTCCTGCCCAGCACTTTGGTTACCCTAGACAGCTTGATGGGTTTCATGTGACTCATGTCCATGATGGCAGCAATCTGGAGGGGAGCCAATGAATGGCTTTTAAAGGACTGAAAATAGCCCAAAATTATTTGACTTGGGCTGAAATATTTTAATTTTCTATAATCACAAAGTTAAGTCATTTGGACTTGTATAATTGTTATCACAGGTGCAGCTCTTTTTGCCCTTCCCCCCTGGGAACTTCAGTTAACAATACAAAGAATATTATTGAGGACTTAAAAAAAAAAGATCATCACTAAATCCTGCATTATGAACAATACTCTTTTATGAGTATGGAGTTATTGAAATAGGATCTTGCTAGGTAGCTGTGTGTGATCCAGAACTCGCTGTGTGTGCCAACTCGTCCTTGAGCTTACAGCAATCCACCAGCTGCTGCCTCTTGACTGTTGAACTGCTAGTATGTGTGGTCATGCCTGGCTGACTGTGATTTTAGAGAGCTTGTGGTTCACTGAGTTTGAAAAGTGTTTCAAATGTTATTATATTGAAAAAACAATGAAGCAGAAATGATTCCATTGTTACACATTAAGGGAAGGATTAGTTTGATCATGTTAAGTAGTGGCCATTTCCTATTGGTACAATCATAGTCTAAATTATCATCACACATTTCGTCTGTACTGACTTTAAGGGCTATCATAATTTTATTTTTCCATTTGAGCTCTTTAATATCTACCTGAAATATTATACATACTGGTCTTGTTTACTTAGTTTTGCTCTGTGCCCAAAGTACCTCAAGGTGTTGTCATTCTTTCAAGTTTTATTTACAAAATATGACACTAATTATAATAAATATTAATCATCTATATTTAAATACTACTTTTAATTATTCTTCAATGGGTTGTAATTTTAATATCAAAACATACTTTTCCAGGATAGTCTAACAAAAAGAAATAGCTATTAGAGAATTTACTTTTGTTTCAATGAACCTGGCATTTTCAGCATGTCATTACTTATGCTCAGTTATGACCATTAACAGTGATTGTGCCAGACAGAGCTGAGAGAACAGCACCTCTCACACATTATAGGTGACCTGCATTTGTTGGCCTTTTTCCTCATTGGACTTGTTTGTTTGTTGTTGATTTTCTTTTTTGAGATAGGGTTTATGTATCCCTGGCTGGCCTTGAACTCAGAGATCTACCTGCCTCCTGAGTGCTGGGATTAAAGGCATTCGCCATCATCACCCAACTGGATTATTCTTTAAATAATAGATGAAAGACATAGGAAAATAATCTAAGGACCTCAAACTGGAAAGAATAGTATTCCAGTCCAATTAGCTAAAATTTCATATATTTATGAAAAAATGCATACTAAACTTTGTAAAAAGTAAGATGACCAGACCCATCTTTGCCCGATGATAATTCTCTTCTCCTCTGTGTTGTGTCTTCAAATGGATAACCACAGCTAATCCCTAAAATGAGTTTCCCCCTGATTTTATCTCCCAAACTTCCCATTTAAATCATAAAAGTATTATTTGAACTAAAACCTATGATCTTAAACTGTCATTGACCATATACTGATTAGTCAACTAAGCTAAATAGGATCCAGAGATACAAAGATAATAATTGCAAGAAGATTTCATTACAAGTAGAGTGCTGTAAATGATTATTGTCTTCCTGAAGGTTTTGAGTTTGCTTCAAGGGCATTGAGTTAATTGGACTCAAATGTTAAACCCTAGAACTTGGGTTAGCTTAAGGCCTAATTCTGTTCTTCATAATGAAGGGTACTGATTGTGTTGAATGCCACTGACTTTCTCCAGGAGTTTAGAGTTTATGCACTGAATATTGAGACTCCTTCTGTATTTAAAAATTTCAGGATCCTTTCTATCTCTACAAATTTATTTCCCTCATATTATTTCTAGTTCCTTAAACTAGTTTGAGTATTAGTTACGTGGACTAATACTGGCACCATTCTATGATGGTGGGCAAAGAACTCAGACTTACTAAAAAAAAAAAAATCAAATTTAAAGCCAAGTACCAAATACAAAATATCTGAGTTAATTAACTGTCTTCAAATGTTTGTATATTTCTATCTAGAATATGGTCCCCATGCTAGTAGCAAAACTGTAAATATCTTTGTGTTCATTAGTTGTTATAACTTCCATTATACTTCATATTGGGCTTTTCTACATTTACAGTTTAATATATATTTAATATTTTATCTAACAAACAGTAATTTAATTTATTCTAATTCTACTACAGTGTGTTTATTTTCTTCTTATAATTTAAAACCTGGGCAAAGGAGCAATTGATGAGGATGTTTCCAGGTCTGATCATCTACTAGCTGATGGGAAATTGCTTTCATGCATAATAAGAATTAACAGTTTTGAGGAAAAACTAAGGCAGCATTTAGCAACTTACCATTTCCAGTAGCCTAAATATTTACATCACAGTGTTCATGTATGAAATTCTCTGAAAGAACGATCTCCTGAGGGTCACCGGGGAATTAGCAAATGATAATTAGTAGTGTAATTATATCAGCCTGACATTTTATGGGAACAGGATGTACAGGTTAATCACTAATATTAAAATTCGTAACATACTTTAATGAGAGAAAAGTTGAAAGCTGTCTATACCATTTTCCATTATTCTAGAAAAAGAAACCCTGACTTTTCAAACAAAATTTTTTCCTTATCTAGAAAATATAAGAATATATTACATATGATTGACTATTAGCTTACTATTAGCTTACTATTAGCTTACTATTAGCCTGGAAGTATTTTCTGCAGACACAGCCATGGGTGTGATGAGCTGCAATGGACAGCACTTATCCTCCTGTATCTCATGCTCTAAACTATTGAAACTAGAGATGTACCATCGCTAAGACATAATTAGATTAAATGCAGAAGCACTTAATTAAGAAATAGTCGCTTTATTCCTTTCCAATCAATTCGGGGTACGTTTTTTAATTACTACTTCTGTGAGCCAACTAAGGTAGAGACTATTACCAGTAACAAACTTGGACTCCATTATCTGATTAAGAAAAGTGGTATTATTATTATCATTATGATAATTTTAGTCCTCATATCTCATTCCTATGTTAAGAAAGGTATCATTTGAATTTTAGATTCATAGTAAATCATTGTATTTTTGCTGATTATGTGTCAAAATTTTACCTCACCTGTTCTGTTTTATGCATTAAAATCTAAAAACAGCTCCTTACTTTAGCTTGGTAGAATGTTGAGGGTTGAGAGTCACTTACTATAAGACAGAGAAGAAAGAAACATAAAAATTACCAACATAATTCTTGAGCCCGTCAGAGAAATGGATTGGGAAGTATTAAGACAGCTTTCATACCAAGGGGAGATGAGATACTCCAAAGAGTCTCCCCTGTGCTATAGAGTAGGCACAAAAGCCTTGTGCTTGATGCAACAAAAATGGACAAGGAAAAATCAGCTAGAAGAACTCCCAACAGTTAAATATTGGAGCCTGTGTCAGTTGTATGCAGAAACTAACAAAAGAAAGTTTTTATTTATGAAGATATTTACTTGAGAAAAATAGGGCCTGGATGGCATGAATGAATCCCTGTCCAGTGGGATGGAGGTATGCATATGGTGATTAAGACCCAATGAAAGAAAAACATAGTTCTGCCTACTTCTCCAAACTCTTTCTTCTGTAAAGAAACAGAGTACTAAGTTGTTATGGAAAGTGTAGCATAATATGGAGAAGACAAAAGACAAACAATCAACTTATGGCTTAGGGCAGGTGTCCTGGTTCGCTTCAGCTATCAACCTGACATAGCTTGGAGTTATCTAAGGGATTCCCAATCGAGTAATTGCTAAGATTGGACCTGTGGTCCATCTAATGGAGAGAATGTTCCAATTAATGATGTGGGAAGTTCTTCTCATTGCAGTTAGTCTCATTCCTTGATAAGTGGATTTTGGTTGTATAGGAATGCTAGCTGAACATAAGCCAGAGAGTAAACCATCAAGCAATGTTCCTCTACGGGTGTGCTTTGAGTCCATGCTTAAGTTACATCACCTATTCCAATCAATATCGACAATGAATTGTGACCTAGTAGTGTAAGCCAGATAAACTCCTTTTCCACCTGAATTGCTTTTGGCTAGAGTGTTTTTATCACAGCAACTGAACGTAAACTACAATAGCGGGTAATGATCTTTGTTTCAAACCCAATGCCAATAGAAGAATGTGTCTCCTAGAAGAGCTGTGATAGGCTCTATGTAACAGCAACAATTACTATCAGGTGAAACTGGCCCTCAAAGAGGAGGGCAAGAGAGGAAGTAATGTTGAGTAAGCTCAACCATGGGGATTAAAAACACAGTCTTTAATATTGTGGTTGGACAAGGTAGTGTTCAGCCACATCATTCTGATATGTGAAGACAACAAGACTGGAGAGAAAGACTAGGTGCCATGAATAGATATGAAAACTCTGAGAAAGGATTGATGAATTCAACATAATCATATCTGCTAGGGCAATGTTGGCACGAAGCTGACGGGCATAACCAACCAATGTCTGCTTGGACATAAGGCCCATTTCCTGGGATAGAAGCTATACCTGACATTGCTTAGGTGACCAAGAACCAGAGACTAGATAGCCCAGAGACCTAGGGTAAAACCAAATACTACTGGTCTTAAAAAAGAAAAAAGAGTAGTGATAACATGACTCCTAATGATATTCTGCTATACTCATAAATCTGTGCCTCATTTATCCATCATCAGAGAAGCTTCTTCCTGCAGCAGATGGCAACAAATATAAAGACCCACAGCGCCATATTACTCAGAGAGAGACAGAGAGAGAGAGAGAATGACCTTGGGACACACACCTCTAAGGAGATGTCTCCAACAAATCCCTCCCCTTAGAGCTCAGGGAACCACATGAAGGAGGAGAAGAAGGAGTGTAATGGCCAGAGAGAATGGAGGATAAGCAAACAAGAACCTCTAAATAAACCTTAGCAAAGCTCATATGAATTCATAGAGCCTGAGACAACAAGCATAAGGGCCTACACAAGTCTGCACCAGGTCCTCTGCATATATATTGTAGTTTACAGTTTAGTATTTTTATGGGAATCCTGAGCATGTGAACCAGTGGGTCTCGGATTCTTTTTTGTTGTTGGGGGGGGGGGTCTCTGATTCTTGCGCTTTTTCTTGGGGCTCTTTTCCTTCTGTTGGTTTGCTTTGTCCAACTTTGATGTATTGATTTTAGTTTTATCCTGTATTTTATTTTGTTATGATATCCTCTAAGCCTGTTCTTTTCTAATGACAGAACAGGGGTGGATCTGGATGGGAGGAGAGGCAGAGAGGAACTGGGAGGAGTGGACGGATGGGGAACTATAATCAGGATATGTTGTATGAGAAAAGAATATCTTCAATAAAAAGGGGAGAGAACATTAAAAACTAAGCCTACAAAATTCATATAAGGTATATATGCATATATAGAGTTTTAAAGTTCTATGAATCTCAATACATGAAGTGAAAAATATAAAGGCAAAAATACCACAATAATATCTGAAATCAAAAGACAAGAATGGTTTAGGGGAAAAATCAAACAAAAGATCAATTAAGATCTATGGCAAACATGAACCCTCTATATGAACAAGTAGAGCCTCAGTAATAAAAAGGGAGAGAAGTCACCCAGGGAAAAATACTAGATGAGATAGTTCCTAAGTATTTTCCACAAATAACAAAAAACATAAAATCAGAGCACGGAAAAAGAATTGCAAGTAAAAGATAGTTTCTTGAAAAAATGAACAAGAAAGGTAGGGTGGAGTAGAAAACAGAGTTTGCAGATATTTTAAGGAAAACACAAATAGAGCAGAGCTTTGAAAACATGGCAAATCTTAAAAGGCTTCCTATGGGATGATTACAAGTGCATGAGAAAGTGGAAAAGGAAAAATAGACTTGAAGAAGGGAAAATCCACATTTGCTAGTGATCCTAGGATAGGAGGGATGAGTATCCATTACAGAGAAGATTAACTTTTTTAAGATGGTGCTTCACAGTGTAGCTCTAGCAAACCTGGAACTTGCCATGTAGACCAGTCTGACCCCCAAATCATAGAGATTCTACTCCCTCAACTTCCCAAGTGCTTGAATTAAAGACATGCACCACCACAACTGGCTACACAGAGAATTTTTTTCAATAAAATTCTTTTTTCATTTCATTTTTTTATTTTACATACCAACTACTGATCTTCCTCTCATCCCTCCTCCTGTTCTTCCCAGCCTTCCCTCTCCAATCCACCCCCCATCTCCTCCTCCAAAAGGGTAAGGCCTCCCATGGAGAGTCAGCAAAACCTGGTACATTCAGCCTGGTACATTCAGTTGAGGTGAGTCCAACCCCTCCCTGCTGTATCAAGATTGTGCAAGGTGTCCCATTATGGGTAATGGGCTCCAGAAAGCCAGCTCATGCACCAGGGATAGATCCAGATCCCACTGCCAAGGGTCCTGCAAACAGACCAAGCTACAAAACTGTCTCCTGTATGCAGAGGGCCTAGTCTGGTCCCATGCAGGTTCCAGAGCTGTGGGTCTAAAGTTCATGAGTTCCTACAAGCCTGGTCCAGTTGTCGCTGTAGAATTTTTAAGGCATCTCTGTGTGATATTACAATGATGGACACATGTCATCACACTTTTTTTTCCAAACCCACAGAATGCACAGCATCATGAGTGAATCTTAATGTCAACTATGCAGTTTGAGTAGATCATGTGTCAATGAGGGCTCATTGAGTCCAAAAATGTAAATGAAATTAGCTACCTTTGTGATGGTATGTCTGCTTACTTATGTCATAGAACAGGTAGAAGTTGAACTGGTGACTAACTAAAGCTCACTCCTACTGACTAGCTTTTGTGGTGCTGGAAGGTACTCTGCACACTGTGAAAGAGAAAGGCCTCCATCAATATCACCCACCTTCAAACCCTGAGATCTACAACAGAGACCTGCTACAAGACATACTGATACAATGGTAGAATAAAAGTTATGGGAGTAATCAACCACCTTTTTGGTTGATTTTAATGTCTTCTCCATGACACTCCCAAAAAAGACCCAAATCTGAGACTAGATAATTAATAGGCCCAGAAGAAAACCTACTAATTTCATTCTGTTAAACAGACATAGCAATAACATGACTCCTAAAGAAATATTTCTAAACCCATAGATAAGCACCTCACTGAACCCTCATCAGAGAAGCTTCTTCTTGTAGTCGATGGCAATTAACACAGAGACCCACAACTGGACAATGCCCAGAGAGTAAGAGACTTTGGAGTACTCAGTCCCAACTGAGATGTCTTTATCAAACCCTTCTCCTCAAGGCTCAGGAATATTTAGTGAGAATGTATGAAAAGTATTTACAGATTCAAAGGTCTTTTAATATTGCTATAGCAGTGGACATCCCTCATGTTCTGTATCAGAAAAGAAAAAGATATCCAGAGCTTAATTGTCAGGAATATAGAAACATGATTTTTAATCTTATTTCACAAATACCTAACATCAGGTAAAGGGATGCAGAATAGTTTGAGCCCCTGACATTTTTATTAATGTGATTTTTCAAGCAAAGAACATTGAGATTGTCTGGGTTTATCCTTTTCAATGGGACTAAATTCAGAATGAATTAAAGCAAGTCAAACTAAAATGAACTTAAATACCAGGGACAGTTATAACAAAAAATGTCATTCTTCATAGATTTGCTAAAAATCCTGTTTTAAAATTGCTCATTTCAAAATGCAATATTCCATTTAATAGAGTGTAATGCTAAGCTCAAATTTTGGAGTTATTTATGCAAATCCAGCTTATTCCACATAAATAAGACATGTGACTTAAGCCAGTTATTGACCTGTGAACTCTTGTTGGATTTATCTGGTTTTATTCAAGATGAAATGAATGTTGAAAGAAAAAATTTGGAAATGTATCATTTTACCTAGGGGATTACTAAGAATTGATACAATTTAATGGATTTTAATTTGTCTAAGGTGTCGATGTCATAGGGCTAAGATGTAAAAACAACACATTTGTATAAATGTCTGTTCTATAGTTTTATTCGTGGTACAAAAGCATGCACTAAGAGGTTAAGCAGTTAACAGTGTGCAAAAGATAATGTATAAACTGTAAGGGTAGTAATAATGGGCAATTTTGCTATTAGTATAAAACGTTGAAGAAAAGGAACAGGCTTACAAAAGATGAGGTTTCTGCGAGCACCAAGCTAAGCCCGTAAACAGTTTCCAAAGCAAGCTAAATGCAACTCAGTCATGGATTTGCATCCTTCTTTCAGTCTTGCCTACCTCCATACTTCTGATTCCCTGCCCCAGGACTATCTTTTAGGCAGAATAGCAAACATAAACTAAGCTAGCCACAGCAGTAGTCTCTCCAGGACCACAGATGTTATGGTCACCATCACCCCAATCAGCTAGTCCCTGAGGCACTGCAGTCCTTTGCATCAGTAAGGCTCTTCTGCCTCTTCAGTAATTTGAAGTTTCTCAGTTTTGAGTGGAGCATCTAACATGCAAACGCTTGTATACTTTAGGTCTTTTCTCCAAGATTGTGAATTCAAATGTGACAGGATTGTTTAGTTAATGAATGTATTTCTAGATTCTAAGATAGAATGAAGATCTATCACTTATAAGATACCCACTAAATAGTTATAGCAATGACAAATGAATGGTATTTTTCTCTCTCCTTATTTAGAAAGCCAGCTTTTAAATACTAAATGCAGGGAACTGTGGAGCGGGCTTGGCCTAGCTTCCTTGAGAGGCATGCATCACAGGTTTTTCATGTTAGAGTTCGTGGCTCCTGGGGCACAATATGCCTTCCAGTTCCTGAGAGACTGATGCACTCCCTCAGGCAGTGAAGCATTCAAGCCACTTTGTGCTACTCAGTGTGTTCCATCTGTAGTCAAGGATGCATGGAAACTTGACAGGACAATTGGTCTTAGCCATTAATCTTGTGTACCTTGTATGACTTGGAAACTTCACAGTATCCTGGCAACTACAACTTATTGATCCCGGCAGTTGCCATTATATTCTGTTTATGATAAAGATATAAAAAGCCTGATTGCTCTCAATAAAATTGTCAAAGCCTCAGTTCTGCTCTGGCCCCTCCACTGGTCTGATTTAATTCCTTGCAACCATATCAGGTGACCTTGGCTCCGTAAGTAAGTACAGGCACTTACAACTAACTCCTATAAAGTCTATGTGGCCCACTTATGAGAATATATTTTAATATGAATCTGTCTAATATTCTACGTTTCCTCCCCTCTGTTTCCATGTGCCCCTTTCCACTCCTCTTTTCAAGGCCTCACTGTGGAATTCAAGCCATTATTATTCAGTCCTGGCTAACATTTAATTCACAGTCCTCCAGTATTAGCATCCTGAATACTGCAATTTTAGGCACGGGCCAGAATCCTATATCTAACTCTCTCTTAACTGCATTATCTTTCATATTTACTTAGAATATTTATGAATTTTACTTGCTGAAATTTATTATATATCTCAACAACTTACATAGAAATCACCATTTAATTCATATTCAAAGGTACCTGAAATATTCTATGCCTTCATTTTGTATCAGTGACAAGATTAGTTTCCTATATCAAAATAAATAAACCTCAAAGGCATTATAATAAATGGAACATAATATTATATGATATTACTTTTATGAGGAACTATAGAAGCAAATAATTTGATAAGATTTTCAAATTCTGGGGGTAAAATTAGAAACTATTATTTAAGGGTACAAAATTTCAATTATATAAGATGAATGAAAGCCAGGGATATATTGCTTAGTAGTATACTGCCTATATTAACAATATTACATTGTATATTTAAAAGAAAAAATATTTTACTTTTAATTTAATGTTCTAAATTTTACTATATTCATTATATTCCCTGTGTGTGTGTGTGTGTGTGTATGTGTGTGTGTGTGTGTGTGTGTGTGTGTGTGTGTGTGTTTGTCATAGTGTACTTGTGGAGGTCAGCAGACAACTTGTGTGAGTCAATTTTCTCCTTCCATCAAATAGGTCCTGGAAATTAAACTCAGGTTCTCCAACTTGGCAGAAAGCACCTTTACTTCCTAAGCCATCGAACAGCTCATAAAATTGTAATATTTTGAGGTTTTTTTTTTCTCTTCTAATTAAAAATTTTTTGAGAACTGTTTCAATGAGTACTGCATTTACATTATTTCTACTCTTCCTTATCTTACCTCCAACTCCTCCTAGGTCCCAACTCCATCTCAAATTCATGTTCTCAATTTCTATAATTATTGATATATAGGTATATGTGTATATATATATATATATACATATATAGGTATATGTGTATATATACATATATACATACACACACACACACATATATATATATAAATTGTTGAACATTAATCTTTTAATCCAGAAATAAATAAAATTCAGACTTGATATAGTTCTTTACTTGTATTACTGAATAATTTGACATGCTCTCGTTCATGATCTTTGCATACATGTTTAAGACTATTACCTTCTAATGATCATATCTTGATGTGCACTTGATAGAAATGGTGTCAGGCTTCCTTTGGCCTCAGATATAATTAGAAATCCATCCTGTTCTATAATCTGTGTACTCTTTTGTCTTAGTTTAAATTTGCTTCACATACACATAACTGTTCATCTTCTTTTTGCATTAGAATTGGTTAGTATTGACTTTCACTGTATCTGAAAAATCACCTTTCTTATCTAGATTTGAGCTGCAGACAGAGGACACCAAAGGCCTTGTGCGTGCTAAGAACATGGTGTCCTCTGTCTGCAGCTCAAATCTAGGCCTTTGGTGTAATGTCTAGCACCGAAAAAGAAAAGATAAAAAGGGAAGGGGAGGAGAAAAGATAAAAAGAGAAAGGAGAAAAGGAGAAGGGAGAGAGGAAGGAGACAGAAAATCCATATCTATATTTTTTTTTCATTTCTGGTACTTGAAATTGTAATTTCCTTTGTTCTTTCAGACTGGAAAATATTTTTATACTCTTCATATGCTTTATAGTTTAGCTTTATTGATATTCTGTGTTTGTTTCATAGTTTACTTATCTGTTTCTAATCTACTTTCCCTTTTCTTTTTCAAATCAGTTTTCTATATAGCATATAAATGTTAAAATCAATGTTAATCATATTAATGTTAATATCAATAATATCATTAATAATATGATGAATAGCCAGTCTTTTATGTACAAATCATGTTTATGCATATATGTCACATTAAATTCCATTTAATTTTCATAAGTTTATATGTGTCATGTATTTATTACGATCTAGTTTGAAATTTTTTTTTTTTTTTTGGTTTTTCGAGACAGGGTTTCTCTGTGTAGCTTTGCGCCTTTCCTGGAACTCACTTGGTAGCCCAGGCTGGCCTCGAACTCACAGAGATCCGCCTGGCACTGCCTCCCGAGTGCTGGGATTAAAGGCGTGCGCCACCACCGCCCGGCCTAGTTTGAAATTTTTAAAAGTTTTATTGCGATATCTTTAAAAGTCATGGGTAACTTAGAAATGTGTTGATTCATTTAATTGGATTTGAAGAATTTTTAGTGATTTTTCTCTTTATTTTTTATCCTGGAGCAAGTTAGAGAAAACAGTCTTCCTTATAGTTCTTTTTATTTGAAATGCCCCAGCCTTTTCTTTCGATGTCATCAATATTCATAGTCATTTTGTGTATCCTTGTGTATCACTATGTAAATAATTATATTACATAGTGAGTTTATAGAATTCTAAGTATGTATATTATGTAAGTTTACTAAGCAAGCTGTATGACGTTCTCTAATAGATTGTTTCTTAGATTTTCCCTCCAATAACTAAAAGGTGCAGAAAATAGCTTTTCAATATTGTTGTAGATTGATATATTTATCAGATATATTTTTCTTTGTATTAAAGAAGTACCATTTGCTTATGCCCAATTATGCTTCTGCTTTAAAGTCTTCTCTAACATCAGAGGAGATACCTCTGCTCCCTGGGCACTTTCATTTTACATACTTCTCAACCTTTTCCCTGCTCAGTGTTCTGTATCCAGTGTATGTTGGTTTCCCATATTTCTACTTAGGTTGATGATGCTGTTTCTGCCATCATTAATTCAGCTAATGATTTATTATTTTTGAGTGTGTAATATTCATTTCCTTTTCACATGATTACTGACAAATTTCAGGTTAAATTTCCTACTTCCTTTATCATTTCTCTTTTAACTATCATTCCTCCACTCCTATACTTTTTATAATCCAACTATATTTGTTGTTTTATTAAGTATCATCTTGTTGATACATTTTTGATTTATCTTATTCTAGTATAATATTTAGTATTCTTTGGTTAATTAGATTTATCTTAAATCGTGTATGACAATTACTTAGGCAATTCAAAGATATTAAAATACTGCAACTCCACATATTTATTTCAATATATATATTCGAGCCTCAATATTTCATTGATTTCAAAAACACGTTTCATTTTTAAGCTATTTATTCTTTTCTGAAAACCTGGTATCATTGTTAAAAATCTTCCTCCTTTTACATTAAGAGTAAAATGAAAATGGGAAAGTTTGGTAACTATGTAAATTTAAATCCATTGCTTTATCAACAAGGAGTCTGCAAGTAATTTCATGTCAACCTGACCCACGCTAGATTAATTTGGAAAGAGGGGATATCAACTTAGAAAATGCTCCCATGTACTTACCTATGGGCAAGCCTGTGGTGAATTATCATAGCTGTTGATTGACATGGGAAGATGGAGCTCACTGAGGCCTTACCAACCTTGTATTCTTTTTTTTAATTTTATTTTATAATTAATTTAATTTTACATATCAGTCATGGATTCCCCTGTCCTCCCTCCTCCCACCCCCCAAACCCCTGCCTTCTCTCCCAATCCACCCCCCATTCCGACCTCCTCCAAGGCAAGGTCTCCCCTGGGGTTTCAGCTCAGCCTGGTAGATTCATTTGAGGCAGGTCCAGTCCTCTCCTCCCTATACCAAGGCTGAGCAAAGTGTCTCAGCATAGGCCCTAGGTTTCAAAAATCCAGTTCATGCACTAAGGACAGTTCCCAGTCCTACTGCCTGGGGGCCTCCTAAGTAGTTCAAGCTAATCAACTTATCCAGAGGGCCTGATCCAGTTCCATGGGGGCTCCTCAGCTATTGGTTCATAGTTCATGTGTTTCCACTAGTTTGGTTATTTGTCCCTGTGCTTTTTCCAATCATGGTCTCAATATCTCTTGCTCATATAATCCCTCCCCTCTTGCTGATTGGACTCCTGAAGCTCCACCAGGGGCTTGGCCATGGATCTCTGCATCTGCTTCCATCAGTCACTGGATGAGAGTTCTATCATGACAGCTAGGGTGTTCGGCCATCCAATCACCAGAGTATGTCAGCTCCAGCTTTCTCTCAACCATTGCCAGTAGTCTATTGTGGAGGTATCTTTGTGGATTTCTGGGAACCTCTCTAGCACTCTGCTTCTTCCTGTTCCCACAGGGTCTTCATTTATCATGGTATCTCTTTCCTTGCTCTCCCACTCTGTTCCTGATCCAGCTGGAATCTCCCTTTCCCCTAAGCTCTCTTTCACCCGACCCTTGCCCTCCATCCCCAGTGGACCCTGCAATCTTCACACCCATCTGCCCGAGACCCCCGCCACTTCCTGAGGCTTGGAAACCAACTCCCAGCTCCAGTACCAACCTTGTATTCTTAGATGCTATGAAAAAGCAGGCTGAGGAAGTCAAAGGAGCAAGCCAGTAAGAAGCACGCCTCCATGGCCTTTGCTTCAGTTCTCTCCAGGCTTCTGCCTTGAGTTCTCGATCAGACTTCTTTCATTGATGGATTCTGACCTAGGAGTATAAGCTGAAATAAGTTTTTTTTCTCTCTGCTTTTGGTCATGGTCTTCTAACATAGAAGTGGAAATCTATCTAAGACAAACAGTTGGAGATATTGTAAAGGTAAAATATTCTAGATTCTCCTAAACACGTAAACACATCAGATCATTGCCAAAAATGATATTGCTTTAAGTGAAATTTCTGTGAAACTTGAACAGATTTTGAATTTCATTTGTATATTATTTCTGCATTCCCATGACTCTAGTATCTAGGTTCTGCCCAAGTAAATATGCTGGACGCTTTTAAAAGTAACCTGGATGAATCCATAATGGGGAAATAGTGAGTGACCAAGAAATAGCATCAAGCTGAACAAACAAAGAATTTCATTAGAGTTGAAACTGTACAGTAAAAGTAACTCAATGAATTTGAGCTAAAATAGCAAAAACATGATGAATGTAGTAAAATGAAGTCTAACTTTTTAAAACCAGCACAATAAAAACAGAGCCTGAACATTTGGCTTCATTAAGAGGCAATTCAATTTTACATCAAAGTAAAAAGTATGAATCATTAGAATATTGAGATGGTAGCATCGACTGTAGAAGAAATTGGATAGTGTCTTCAAAGGAACCTCATTATTTTAAAGCCATAAAAATATTTGTCTTCAGATCAAAATTATAAAGATATCAAATTCAAAGAAAGGAAATCAAATGCCTTTGGGGGATCAGGAAGTTTGTGAATTAGAAATTCCCAGTTTCTTTTTTCCCATAAGGAATGAAATGAATTATTTTCTTTTTCTTTTCATCTAACGAGGCAGTTGAACCACTTCTGCCAAGTCAGAAACAGAAACACTGAGCTTGCTCCATGTAAGATTTTTTCCTTATTTATCTTCTTCAGAATGACTGACCATTTTTTTTATTTTTTAAATAAGAAACTATTATATATCTCTTCTTTTCAACCCTGAATTCTGCTTTGTTAAATTTTATGTATTGTTTTGTGTGTGTCTATTTATTAATATTCTAAGGGAAATTATTTAAATGTATTTCTTCTACAGATTCTAACTAGGAGCTTTAATGGTTCTCTCATTCTGATTATTGAATCTTATTTAAAATTTAATCTTGGGGAGGAGTGGAGGTCAATGAGAGAGGAAGAGGAAAGAGAAATTGTGGCGAAAGAGATCAAAAGATACTGCTGAAAATGTCATTGTGAAGCCCATCATTTTGTACAAGTAAGATACACTAACAACATTTAAAATTTTAAAATCTTTTTGACTTTGGCTTGTTTGCTTTGACATTATGGAATAAAATATATTCTTTCTACTGTTTGTTACTTTTATATTACTTCTTCTTTTTCAATTGTACTTGCAATATCAGAATAAATATTTTTTGAAAAAAAATACGACAATGATGGTGGTGGTGCTGAACTTCTTACCACTCATCACAGAATTTTCTAATTACTGAACAGAGCACAGTGTTCTAGGAATAACCCTTCCATTTATCCCAAATCTCTTCCTGTGATACTTCAGTGGCCATTCCAAGCACAAACATCTTATTAATTTCATTTTGCTTTATACGTGTGTTACTCCTGATATAAGCCATAAATTTGGTGGTAAACATTTGTGAAACTTGACTTAATCACATGAAACTACTTTTAAAGTCTTTGTTGACTGCCTCAAAAATGCATTGCAATTAATAAATACATTGTCATTTCATTTATGTTTAGGAATGGGAGTAATCAGGCGGGCAATGCAAAATGTCTGGATAATTGAAAAGTTTCTCAATAATTAAAATCAGTGTAAAACAAGTTCCTTCCAAGACTACTTGAAATATTTATTGAATCGTATGTGTGAATAATATGCTTGTTGAAGAGAAATTTTAACTCTCAAAACAATAAATAATTAGGTTTCGCCCTAAATCAATAAAATATACCAGAAGCTGTTTGCAATACTTAATTAAACTATAATCCAAAGGCACCAATTATAATAAAATTCTTCTCAAGCAAATTCACTGTTTTGTCTTTTTAACAAATCATCAAACTGTGACTGTGCAGAAAGCAGCAGGTGAAGCCAGGGGCAGAATTCGCTGGTGTTACTCCTCTCGGGGACAGCTATTCCATATGATCAGTGCTCATCTCCAAACTAATTCTTTGCATGTATGATATGGAAAGTATGAGTGTAGGTGAGAGACGTGACATTCTCAGTAATTATGAATACTGATTTAGAAGGGGTTTTTTGTTGAAAGTGTTCAGTTAATGAAAAAGGAAGAAAGGACAGGCAAAGATCTCCAATATTTTAAGTGGAACAAATGAGAAACTGTGGATATTCTGGCTCAGAAGATCTTCATGTTAGAGATTGGTAGCTTATGCAAATTTTGTGGTATTTTCTGAAACAATTAGGTCATTTTCAATGGGATTTGCTTTGCCAGTGCCCTTTCATCATTCTAAATCTAACTGAGCCTTTGTGTTTGTCTCTACAAACTAGTGAGTTTGCTTAAAAGATACAGGATTCTTCCTGTCTAATGTGTGCAGGTTTTCTTAAAAGTTAAGGAAAGCCCTTCTACAGTGCCAGTAAAATTCATCTATGGATGCTAGCATTGGTAAAGTGATAAGCCTGGGAGGAATAGATCCAAGTATGTTTGCAGGAAGGCCAAAATTTATAATGATGCATTGTTGCAAAACAATGTATTTTATGTGCTCATCTTCTAATTAAATATATAATTGAGTCTCATAAGGAAATTTATATTTATAGCTGGCATTTACTTTTAAAATTAGGGCACAAGTTACATCCATAAGACCAAAAGAAAATTATTTCTATAAGTATGTGCGTTTTATAAAAATAATTTTCAAAATCAAAAGATTATACTTTTCAATTATTTAAGTTCTGTTAACAAAATAAATATTGTGAAATTTTAATTTTAAAAATAAAAGTAATCCCAATAAAATATAGTAACCTTAGTGTGTTACTATTTAAACAATAAACCTAAGCATCAACATACATCCCTAAATTAAACAATAATTCAGATACAACATATGAAAATCTATGGGACACAATGAAGATAGTCCTAAGAGGAATGTTTATAGCACTAAGTGTCTATCTCAAATATTTTGAGGGAACTTAAGTTAATAACTTAATGATGCACCATATGTTTTGGAAAAACAATCAAACAACAACAAAACTCACAAAAGAGTAAACAGGAAAGAAAAATCAAAATCATGGTATAAATTAATAACAATTTTTTTCTTTCTTTTCCTGTCTTAGAATTTAAATAGTTTCAGATGACTATGGATTACATAGACTTCTTGTTTGTTATACTATACCAATCTTCAGACTTGGGAAAGTTTCCAGGTTAATATCTTAGTCTGGTGACAATTCTAGTTCAACAGAGACCACATCTTAGACTCCATTTTGTAGACTATGTTTTCTTTTTTTTTTTTTATTTCCCATATGTCATTCAACAATATGTTATTAG
>CABHPP010144258.1:0-19566 GCA_902168425.1 Peromyscus attwateri | reverse complement strand
TGGTCAATTTTGCAGAAAGTTCCATGGATCTTGAGAAGAGTGTATATTCTTTAGTATTTGGGTGAAATATTCTATAGATGTCTGTTAAGTCAATTGTTTTGTGATGTATATACTCTGTATTTGTATATAGTATTATGATACAATGTTTCTCTCTAATTTTTTTTCTAAATGACATGTCTATTGCTGAGAACAGGGAATAAAAGTCGTTCACTATCACTGTGCTGGTGTTCATCTGTGGCTTTGATATCCTCATGTTGTTTTAAGTAACTGAGTATGCCTGTGTTTGTTACACATATGTTTGTAATTATAATGTCCTCCTGCAAGATTCTTCTGTTATTATATATGAAATGACCATCCTTATTTCTTCTAACTAGTTTGAATTTAAAGCATTTTTTCCAGACATTAGAATACCTATATATTCTACCAATCATTGTACTCTATATTGTAATAATTCACTTTATTGTATAATTGTTAATGCAATAGGAACAATAGAGATGTCCAAGGAAGTCTGTATCCAGCAACTATAAATCTGATGTGAGAACTTCTGTCCATGGTACCATATCACAACTTTGACAGTATGTTTATTTTGTGTATGTTTCTATAAATAATAATTTGTTCTAAACATTGGCCAAACCAACAGGAAGCAAACCTATTTATTTTAGAGCAAACAACGCATGTAAATTAATGATTAACATTACTATCTACAAAATGGTTGTATTTTGTACTATTTAAAAAAACATGCCAATTATATATTTACATTTTGATCTTAAATCATCACTTTGGTGTACTTTGTGAAAGGTGCTTTATTATTTCACAATGCCATTTGACAGAGTTTCAGGCTTGTATTTGGGGATATTCTTTTCACATGTGCTTTCTATTAATATAATGACATGAGATTAAAGCATTCAAAATGATTGTTACTATTACAAATTAATTTATTGTTTGTAACAAATATAAAACAGATATAGACTACATATATGTTTAAAATAATCACTAATTACAATATTAGCTGCTTTAGGCATTCAGTCAGAAATAATTAACTTAGTGATGAATATTCATATTTACATGATGCTTATTTATCTTTTTTTATATTTTAATTCACTCTTTCTTTTCTACCAATTGCCTCTCCAAAGTATTTTTCTAAGTATACATAAATGGTGGATTATGGAATGGGAGAGAGCCTAACACATGTGATATGAAAGTAGAGGGGTAAATAACAAAAGTGGAAAAGTTTGAAAGTGGGTAAGGGATGGGGATAAAAGTGAGAAAGTGTTTGGGAAGAGATTAAAAAAATTAAAAACTTATGAAGATCTTAAGGAAACCTTGTATTTTATAAGTCTATTGAAATATATAATTAGAAACAAAAAAAAAGAAAAAGAAAATGAAGAAGTCTGTGCATGGATAGATAAAATGTTCTTTCCAGAAGCCAAAGTTTACTGAACTAAAAAAATCTACAACCAAGTATGGAATGAGTACTAATCTGTTTATAAGGAGACACCAGAGAGCCCCCAAACATTACATGTTGTTACGAATGCTCTTCTTTTTCCCAACAGACTTTCTTGTCAAAGATTCCATACACACAGGTTACAGAACACTGAGAAATCAAACTGAATATGACCCATGAAATTTCTTCCAAGTTGGCTTTTACTGTGCCAAAACGTGTTATGAACGCACTTGCTTGGGTAGAAAAAAATCATAAATATTTCTAACAAGATATGCAATACATATGATATAGAATTTTCTTGTTTGGCAAGATAAACAAACCCATGCAATAATGGCATGACTAATACAGGGTAACCAAGCACTTTCTGCTTCTATTTGAGACTCACTCTATAAGAGGAAATTCATGCCTGGTAGTATAAATGTGACTAAGAATACATGGCTGTGGAGGTCATAATCCCTAAGGGAGAACCTACTATAACTATTTTCCTAATCAGACATGGTGTCAAACTTCATCCTAAATACTTATAGTTGCACCCATAAATTAGAACTTCTCTTAGCTTTCATTAGGGAAGTTTCTTTTTTGCAATGAGATGTAGTTAATACTGACACCTGCCACTTGTCAAAATGTATGAAATAATTGACTGTAGAGTGCTTAGCCCTAAATGGGATAAAATAAACATAGCAAGTCTATCATTTGGGACTGCCAGCTCAAAAATGTCATGGAAACTTCTTATTAATTATGAAAGTTTGTTTTTAGTTTAGTCTAGCTCTTATAACTTAAGTTAGCATGCTTCTATTAATCTGTGTTTTGTCACATGTCTTTTTTTTTAACCTTTTATCCACTCTGTATGTCTGACTTGGTCTGCATCTCACTGGTGTCTGTGCATCTCGATTCATCTCTTCCTCTCTTGCCCCAGAAATCACGCCTATCCTCTCCTGCCTAGCTATTGTCCATTTAGCTCTTTATTAAACCAAATGGAAAGTGCCTTGGCATAGACACATGTTCACAGTGTACAAAAAGATGACTCCACAACATTTCCCCTTTTTGGTCTAAAAAGGAAAGATTTAACTCTAACACAGTATAACCATATACAATAAGAACAATGATCATATAAGAACTACATGCATTTGTCATATTCAGAGAAAATATTCTATTATCTATCCTATCTTGAGGAATCCAAAGTTTTCTACCTAAATCACTTTCTAACCTAACTTGTATTACCAACCTAAAATATCTTTTTAGACCTTAAAACATTTTCTTAGATTAAACAACTTAAGCCTTTATGTCTCTCAACCTTTAAAAACTTTACATCTCTTTTGTAAGTTTCCTTTTTGAATTTGGTAACAAAGAAAACTGTATAACTATCTAGTCTTCAACCTCCATTAGAGATCCAAAAAGGGTAAAATGTTACTTGAGTAAACAGGAAATGCTGAACAAGCAACTTCCAAAACTATAGAAATGACAAAGACAGCTTGTTGCCTGGATAGTCACCCAAGGTTCCTTTGCAATGTTGGAGCATCCATCTTTGACCTACAGGCCTAGAATATCCAATAGACTTTTCTGCAAAGGAAGAATTTTGAAGGACTGTCCTAACTTGTCTTGGCAAATTTTGGCAATCACTTTCTCTTGTGTCCTGCTTGTCCAATTTGGACAACATACAGTCAACAGTTGAGGCAAGGGAAGTTTCTTGACCAGTGGCTAACTTTGCCACAATAAAAGCAAACTTAATATGGAGGTTCTTCAAGGCTCATCATCAAGGAGTGGATATGCCTTACTGTCATGTAAAGCCTTAGGCTATTAAAACATCTTAAATTCCATATTCTGTAAGTCCCTGAACTGTTTGAAGAGCACCTATCTAAAATATATCTGTTTAACCTTGAAAACATGCCTAATGTGACTACAGGTTTGATTGTTATAGATGACTGACTGCTAGCATGTATTTCTTAATTATGCTAAACAGTTTATAATAATAACTTTCAAAGACCAGAACTAACATTACATTTTTTTAAATGAGCTACATAGTTACAACACCTCAAACAAGAGTAAAAACATATAGTCAGTATGTCATAAAAAAATAACCTTAAATTTGTATCAATATACAAAAATATCTTCAACAAGAGTAGAACTATATATACAGTATCTTCTAACAAAAATAACCTTAAATTTGTCAATATGCAAAAATCCATACCAATGTAAAGTATTTGAAATTAGTGATTGCTTTTTAGGTTAAAAGTAGAGTCAATAATCTATCTCTTTGTCCTATCAGTCCTATATCCCTCCCCTTTTCTTTTTGGAAAGAGATCCTTGAATCTAAATCCTTGATGTTTAGTTTCCTCCCTTACCATGACCAGTAACAATTTTTGACAAATCTCCCTAAGTGGTGACAAAAATCCATAATCTATCGAACAACCAATTACCACACACCCCACCTCTTGGGTGTGGGTGTCCTCTTCTCTATACTGCTTCATGTTGTCTCAGGACAACAGAGACTCTGAGAAAATTGGGATAATGGTCAAGTCCAGGAAATATAGCTATATTCTTTTTTGTCTAGTCTCTGTGTGATGAGAAAGTGTCGAACTTCTCTGAAGTCCTGCCTTGAGGAGTCTGTGAGGCTGGACCTTCTCAGCTAGCAGCTTTGAAGTTTCTCTGGATGCAGAATTTTGAGGAAACTGTAACAGAGGCATACTGAGAGGCTGGGTCATGTGAACTACTTATCTGTATTAGTATCTGGCCCTTTTTTCTGAAAACACAAACTTTAAAAGGTAACATAAATGTCTGCATTAACACAAATATGGAATATGTGGTATGCAAAAATCAGCTAAAGATGATTCTCCGTTATATATTTGAGCAGGTAAAAGACAACTGTCCACTTTATAAGTCCATTTGGACTGTATAACTCAATTGTCATGAAGACTCTGTAGCCAATATTTATCATATCTCATCTAGTCTCAGAGCTGTTCCTATGTCAAGGAATCAGCTTATATGTCAACTGTCATGTACTTTTTCTTGGTTTCTTCCTTTATATCTATAGCCAAGATTTTCAGGAGGTCTCCTCCAGTCAAATCTGGTCTTTACTAATATTGAAGAAATCCATAGTTTTTTGTTTCCCATGGAAAGAAAAGTATAATCTCTTCCTCCATGCAACACACTTTTTGATTTCCATTCTAAATTTAAGACATCCTAAAAATATATAAGATTTAATTTAGTAGTTTTTTTCCACAATGCAATGTCTCTCAGCAGCTGATGTTGTTTTGTACATTAGCATTTAAAAAATTCAAAGACAACAAAGCACCTTACAGGATCCAGACTCCCTGTCTATTTTCCACTCTTAGATGGTTTATTTTACTTATAGTACTCTTTCTTTAAAGATTTAGCTTTATTATTTTAAACTATTATTTATTTTTATGACTGTCTATTCCCATTTTCTTTTCTTTCTTCAGTTCCTAAGCACATTTTCAAACATATTATACCTATTTAGAGCTTTATCAGCCTGGAGCTGACTTTTTGCATGCCTGAAGCCAAGCACTTGCAGTGTTCTCTGACCTCAGGAGGCAAATCTTAACCTGCTAGGCTATCACCATGGAATTGCATTGGTGGCTGGCTCTACCTCCCTCAGTTCTGTGAGAGTCTAACCTCAGGCCAGTGGGTAACATCTCTAGAACTGAATTTACCACCCCAGTTCTGGGAAGTTGCTGAACCCACTTACTTGAGTCCCTTTGGGTGGCAGCCAACTGTTGCAACTGTGGCAACTGTGGTAGCAAAGGTTGGTATGACTTCTCCATGTGTCTGGTTATGCCCCACATTGGAGCACCTAATGTAGCTAGTCTTTCTTTTGTGAATGCCAGCTCACAAATAATGACATGAAAACTTCTTATGAATTTTGAAAGTTTTGCCTTTAGCTTAGTCTTGTCACCAGTTAACTCTTATAACTTAAATTAACTTGCTTCTATTAATCTATGTTCTGCCACATGGCTTTTTTAACCTGTCCTCCATTCTGTATGTCTGACTTGGTCCATGTCTCACTGATATTCATGCATCTAGATTCATCTCCTCTTCCCCTCTCTCTCCCCATAAATCATATCTATCTTTTTCTGCCTAGCTATTGGTCATTTAGCTCTTTATTAAACCAATAAGAAGGCATCTTGGCAAAGACATATCTTCACAGTGTACAAAAAGATTATCGCACAACAAATATACCACCCACCACCACTACCACCATTAAGGCTCAGGGACTATGCAGAAAAGGGTATGCAGTGTAGTAAGAACCAGGTAAGGGAAATGGCTACAAAATAAAATCTGGACACCACACTGAGGTTTACTCATAAACTCCCTGCCTCTGTGATTATCCCTACTCCTTATTGATGATCTATGGGGACAAACAAGCAAAACAATCAAAATGTGATTGGTATTATTTATAATAAGGATTTTAGGTTTCAACAAGAGAAGGGGGAATGAGGGAGTGTAACAGGTGTTTAAAACTCCCTAAACTCAGTATATACATTTATGAAATATGAAATCATCAAAGAATAAAATAAAAATAAATTTTATTTATGACACAAAAAAACCTAACCAATTTGTTATTTTATAATTTCTTAGAAAAATTAAAAGGTTAGCATGCCCTTATACAGCATCACCAGACAAGATAGATGGTTAAAATAAAGTTTTTAAACCCATAATGGCTATTTAATACCACTCTCCAACTAGACATTTTTTTTTTTGCAAATGACAAAAATGATCAGATGTAACCTATGTCCAGAGTTTTGCAACTTCAAGAAAGAAACCTAAATAGCATCAAGAATTTTATACAAGAAAAACAGAAAAGAACAGGGAAACAAGAGACACAAAATATTGTAGGTACATAAACATAGTTCTGATAAAAAGCAAATACTTTCTGATAAGAAAATATTTTGTATACTAAATTAGTTTTGTCCTAAATTAAAGGATTGTATTAAAAATAGAGAGAAATCAGGGCAAACCAAAAGGCTAAAGTATGGCACAAGCAGGCTTTTGAAAATAAACTTATAGAAGGATTGGATGCCTGTAATGCAGGTAATGGACACAAGTCATATAAAAGGACATGAAACTAATTTTTTTAACTCTGATAATTCTTTGGGGGTGGTGGGTAAGTGCATAAAAGATATTCAATAATGAAAGTGAAAAATCAAATGTGAAGTTCCACAGCTTCAGAATAATGGCTGTTCTGTCTAGAAGTTAATTGAGATGTATAGACTTTAGGTTTGATTCATTTTGGTGTGTGATTATTTTCCAAGCTACTGACAATAAGGTTTTTTCTCTTTCTTTTTTGTTGAAAACAGACTCTTGTCTCATAAAATAAATTCTGACCACAGTTTCCCTCCCCCCATGCCTCCCAGCTCCCCCATACCTCCCTTCTCCCCTAGATCCACTTCCCCTACATTTTCCTTTCGAAAGGAGCAGGCCTCCAAGAGACAACAACCAAACACAACAAAACAAGGTATAACAAGACAAGGCAAAAGCCCTCCTATCAAGGCTATGCAAGGAAACCCAATAGGAGGAAAAGAGTCCCAGGAGTAGGCAAGAGTCAGTGACATACCCACTCCCACTGTTAGAAGACCCACAAAACCACCAATCAAACACCCATAACACATGCCTAAAAAACCTGGCACAGAACCGTGCAGGTCTCATGCTTACCATCTCAGTCTCTGTGAGCCCATAAAAACCCTGTTTTGTTGATTCAGTGAGTCGTGTTCTCCTGATGTCTTTTATTCCCTCTGACTCCTACAATCTTTCCTCCCCTTGGCGGGGTTCCACGATCTCCAAGAGGAGGGACCTGATAGAAACCTCCAATTTAGACTCTCTCTCTCCACATAATGTCTGGCTGTGGGTCTCTGCACCTGCTCCCATCTGCTGTCCAAGGAAGCACCTTTAAGGGCAACTGGGCAAGGCACTGATCTATGAGTAGAGCAGAACAAACTTTTAATAAAAATTAAAGTTATCTTAGAAAAAATGTATGAGTTAAAAACACTTGTTTAAATGGCAAAGGTTTTGTTTTGTCAGGATAGCTGCTCATAGTTTCTACTGATTTTGATGCTGTTTATCTAAATATTATACAACAGCTGGGTTAAATGATTATTTGCTCTTCAAGATTAAGAGAGCAGACCTTTTGGGTGGCCAACAACCATGCCGTAAGGCAAAGACAATGAGGATAAAAAGGCTGAAAGGAGAGCCATTTTTTCCCATATTTTAGTCTCTGCACAGAGTTCAGACAGGTCCCAAGTATCATCACTAAAAGGATCCTGCATGTTTGGTGAGATGTCTGTCCTCTTGATCAAAGGTCATAAAGACCAAAGAGGTTGAACGTTATCCAGCATGTATTATACAGAGTGGGGTCATAACGGAGGAAAATGTCCTCAGTGCTTCCAAAGGAAGGCACAGAGCCAGCAAGATTCTATTCCTCTCGAACTGATGGCACAAGTGATAGAGAAGCTAAAGGAACCAAGAATATCCTACAAAGTTCCTAAAAACAATCCCTAAGTAGCTTCATCTGTACATAATAAAAATGGGTTGAGTTTTAGACTAATCTCATAATTTTGCATAACTAGCAGGAAAACATAGCCAAAAATTAATACTACAACAAGTTAAAAATCTACCAAACAAATCCAAGACTTTCATCCTGACAGGTTCTATATAGAGGAATGGGGGGTTAGTGCTTTTAAAGCTCTCCAAAATCATTCAAATCACTATCCATTTAAAACTTTTCCAGGTCCTTGCATTTGTTAACACAAGGCCCTTCCCCTGGATCTCAGATAACAGAATCAAGACCAGACTCATTTCTGACAAACATCAGATCTTACTGTGAAATTTGTCAAACTTTAAACTCATTCCTTTAGTGCCAGAACCAAAAACTACTTCACTGTTGAACACAGTTCTATGGTGGTAGAATATGAGTGTTTGGGTATATAGTAGACACACTCACAGAGGTCTTAAAATCTAGACTCTTAGGTAATTCTACATCAGCCCAAAGACCTGAACAAATTGCCCTAAGGGGTTTCCAACTTGGGAAAGGAACGATAACTAATATTTGTATAGCCTCTTTCCATGTTTTCCTTGTGACTCTTGCCCATGTCGCCATCTTGAGAATAGAAGCCTCCTCCCTGCCCATCATACCCCTATTAAAAACGATTCTGAGAATTTTCATAATTCCCTGAGTCTGGGGAACAAAGCCTTTGAAATTCTAAATGAGCGACTTTCATAGCCACAGGATTCTTCTAATCTTAGGGTTATTTCCAAAGCTTGAACTACCTATTGTCGGTGAATTATAAAGGGGACGTAAGACCCTCTCTGGTTTTGTGCAGCCTATGCTGCATGTAAGAGCTATACAAGTGGGAGATTGACAGACAATGTTCATTGACACTTCCTTGAGCAAAGGACTCAAATCAACTCGTTCTAGAAGGATAGTTGCCACATGGAAAGGTTCTAAGGATTAACCATTGTCCTTACAGAATACAATATTACTCTGGTCCTCACAGTCAGACAACAATATGGCTTTTATTCCTAATATCATTCAAAGAATGATTAAAGTTCTTAAAATAAGTATTATTTTCACATGCCATGTCATGCTTAATGTTCTACAAAGGTCAAAGGGGTTAATCTAAGTCTTAAGAAATCCCCCCATTAAGCTCACAATAAAGACTGGTCACTCTTTGGGCACATTTCCTGGAGTTCAGCATTTATGAGGTAGTATTACTCCCACATCAATAACCAACTTGACCCCTTTGAAATTCTTTACTGTTGGCCATTTACTGAAAGACCTCCCTGGATTCAGAGACTCATTATTTGTCTGGGTCTGTTATATCACCAAAACAGACAACCAAGGCTGTCCTGAGTACATGGTAATGTATTTATATTCTTAAGTCCAACTACACCTTCTCAGGATCACTTCCTCATTAACTTGGAGATTTAACTTGTCTTACAACCATCCTAGAAGATAAAAGTTTGCCCCAAGCTGTCTGGACCCTATGTAATGTTCCTCAAGTCTCTTGTAGTCAAACTAAAAGGACTGTCTGTAGATTCATCTGTTCAACACTAAGAATTTTCTACCTCCTAGAAACTCAAAGAGATTGATGTCGTGAGTATCTTGGAAATCTCCATTTCCTCTTCTGGTAAAACCTAGATGGAACTAACTCTTAGAAACCCTAGATCCTTTTGAGAAGCCATGGTCCAAGGTCGTCATTTACCTCCAGTTGTAAACTCTAACTGCATCACTGGGTTCTTTACTGGACACAGTGTTTTGTGGTGACATATTTTGCACCCCAATAAAACTTATCTGGGGATCAGAGGACAGAGCCAGCCACTAGATTAGACATAGAGGCCAGACAATGATGGCACACACCCTTAATCCTATCACTCGGGAGACAGAGATCTGTGTGGATCTCTGCAAGTTCAAGGCCACACAGTGAACAGAGCCAGGTGTAGTGGCACATGCCTTCAATACCAACACTTGAGATCTCATACCTTTGCTTGGAAAGCACATATGCCTTTAATCCCAGGAAGTAAGATGGCAGGACAGAAAATGGTGTATAAGGCATTAGGAAACAGGAACTCGCTCTCTTTAGACTGAGGATTTCCTGGAGGTAAGCTAGTGGCAGCAGCAGTTCAGCTAAAACCCTATCAGGTGAGGACTCAGAGGCTTTCAATCTGAGGAAACAGGATTGGCTGAGGAGTTGGCAAGGTTTCCTGTGGCTTACTCTGCTTCTCTGATCTTTCAGTTTTCACCCCATTTTCTCACTCTGGGTTTTTTTTAATTAATAAGATCATTTAGCAATTCGTGTTACAGGGTTTCTTCATATCTTCACTATCAGACTTCTTAGCTGTCTTCGTGCAGTAACTCTATGGTATAATTTTTGATCACTATGACTTTTATTACTTTTGTGCTCTAGCTCATGGCCCCCACTCCCTTTTTTGTCTTAATTCTTCTTTGTTTCTTTGAGCTCCATGTCCAACACCTGATAGAATCATCTACGTTTTAAATGGCTTGGGTAAGCATGCTCTTCCAACTCTGCTATTGGCAGTGCACACAGCTCTTCTATTGGGCTATCTACTCTCTCTCTCTGTCTCTCTGTCTCTCTCTCTGTCTCTCTCTGTCTCTCTCTCTGTCTCTCTCTGTCTCTCTCTCTCTCTCTCTCTCTCTCTATATATATATATATATATAAACAGCTTACCTTGGTGGATATTTCCTAGTTCTGGAATCTCCAACATATTTAAGTTTCCAGTGCAACTTAGATTTCACCTTCAGAACTCTGCACAAAGGCTCATGGGGCCTCTTGAGACTGTCACACATCAGTCATCAGTGCTACAGAACATTGGAGCTAGCCTCGGTGGCACATTCAGTTTGTCTTTGTCATGCCTGCATATCCACTATCACATGGATAATGCTGCCAAATTGTGCTGCTATTTGAAGATGAAATCTGGCCCTGTGGGGCCAGAGAAATTGTGGCCTCTATGTGTCCAGGTGGTTGGTTTTGAACATGGAACCCATTTAGTGCCATTCTTAGTTGGGGCTCTCTCCTTTCAAATAACCCTGTATTTTCACAATAGAGGTCCTTAATAACTGAGGACTTCCAAACTGAAAATAAGATAAATAGTCACTGTTTGTGGGTAACATGATTTTAAACATTAAACAATTCCAGAGACTCTATACAAAGTTACTATAACCAAAAAACAAATACATTAGATATAGAGTATAAAAAATTAACCAATATAAATCAGTAGTGTTACTAGATGCCAGTAGCAAACAACCTAAATTTCATTAAAGAAAATAATCTCAATTTTAATAGTTGATACTATTTAAAATATTCATATTCTCCAAAGCAATCTGCAGATTCATTTATTCAATCACCAGCACAACCTAAGTGACATTCTTCATATAATGAGAAGAAAAGAAAGAAATAATAAAATTTATGTGGAACACAAATGGAATATTCACTTGGTGAGTGTGTGATGTGTGTGTGGGGTGTGTGTGGGGTGTGTGTGGGGGGGGTGTATGTGTGTGTGTGTGTATGTGTGTGTGTGTGTGTGTGTGTGTGTGTATGTGTTTATGTGTGTGTGTGTGCGCGCGCGCGCGCGTGTGTGTGTGTGTGTGTGTGTGTGTGTGTGTGTGTGTGTGTGTGTGATTTTAGTGGAGAAAGACAGCAAAGAACTCAAAGACTAAGGAACAGACTGATCCAACTTGGCTTTATTTAAACAAAAGGGTATCATAAAATTTTCAAGTCTAATCAATGAATGTGTGTAAGATATTTTATTTTTCAAAAATATCAAAATATATTACTGTATTTTGTATGTATTTCATGAGTAAAAGCTATCTCAAATCTTAGAGAACACATGAATTTATTAGTAGAGAATTTGCCAATGAATCTTCAGTAAATTACTTTTGTACTTCCACAAGAAGGATTTTTATATACTTTTATAATACTCACCCTTAATTATTTCTAAAGAAAACACAGTTGAACTTGAAAGTTTGTTTTCATAAAGGACAAAAACAACTGAACCCTAGACCATGTAAATTTACTAGGAATATGTATATTTAGCATCAATATATTTAATTGGTTTATTTATATATTTATATTATATATAATATTGAATTAAGCATATTAAATACATTTAATTAAATATATCATATATTATGTATTACATATATTATATGTAATTGTATTTTTATACATGTGTGATATATAATATATGGTATATATTACACTAGTATATTTCATACATATAATACAGATTATAATAATATATTATTAAATATATTAAATTTTAAAAATATATATTAACTTGGTATACTTAAAATGGTATATAAAAATGGTATATTTAAATTGTTATATGTACATATTTAAATGGTATATTTATATTGGAATTGTGATATAGCAATGGTATAGTTAAAAAGAATAGCTAATAAAAAAAAAGGCACAAATAAGCAAACACACAGACAAATCAAAAATTTCTATTGTGGTGAGCTGTGGTAGTCATTTACATTTTTACAAAGTCTTAATTCAATGTCCTTATTTAGCCACTAAAATATGAAAAGATATTTTAAAACCTGACCAAAAATCACTACTAACGTCAATAACATTAGCAAGATAAGTCCTTGTGAAGAAGACTGATATACTGCTTTCTTTAATAATGCAAAAACAGCCTCTTGTAAGTTGAATTTGCTCCTAATGGCTCTGTTTGTGCTGTAGTTCTTGCCTGGCTATAAAAATCATAAATATCTTCACTAATTAATAAGTTAGCCTTCTGTTTCTAGATTTAAATCAATTATTTATGTTTCTATCAAATTTAGTTTTTGTAAAACTGATGTTCCAAAACACAATTAAACCATCTAATTAAAATACAGTGAAATATAATCCTGGTCAAGATGATATAGAAATCTTTATAAACATGCTGACCTTTAATATTCTTCAAATAAGAAACAAAACCACAGTGTATTATATGTATCACACTGTAGGTTTTTAGTTTCATGTAATCATTTTCTGTTCATAAAATAGAATCATAAGGTTGCTGTAGCTAGAGTTTTCTGGTCCTGTCTGGCCCACAGTCAGGACAAATCTCTTTAACCCGCCAGTCCCGCAGCAGCTCAGACCCAACCAAATAAACACAGAGAGACTTATATTGCTTACAGACTATATGGCCGTGGCAGGCTTCTTGCTAACTGTTCCTATATCTTATATTAATCCATTTCTATAAATCTATATCTTGCCACGTGGCTCGTGGCTTACCGGCATCTTCACATGCTGCTTGTCATGGCGGGGCTGGCAGTGTCTCTGCCTCAGCCTTCCACTTCCCAGAACTCTCTCCTCCTTGTCCCACCTATACTTCCTCCTGCCTGGCTACTGGCCAATCAGTGTTTTATTTATTAACCAATCAGAGTAAATCACATTTGACATACAGAACATCCCACAGCAGGTTGCTTTGATTTGTGACTCAAAACTCTATAATTTGGGGTGGAACATTCTAGGAAAAAATAAAATTGTCACTGTATAAACTCTTATTCAGAATGTTTTTAAAGAGGCAATAGATTGTCAGAAAAAGCAAAAGGAGAACTAGTCTATTGTGTGAGGAGTAGCTGAGACTATGTTCCATACTTTGTTGCTAGAACTGGTAAAATTACTTAGAAAGTAAAACTTAAATTTAATTAGCATACCTTAAAACTCTCATATAGAGAGTTTGACATTGACTAACAATTTCCATTTCTTTTGCCTTTTCTAGCTCTGGGAGTCTCTTAAAGCCATTCATTTGGCAACTCTTCCCTACCCACGTTTTCAGAGAGAACAACAGTTTCTCTATGAAATTTCTTATACTATCTTTCTCTTTAAAAATGGGACTACACTATATCTTTCTTGGATAATAATTCTCAATGTACTTAATTATCATTTTACTTCATAAGATATCAACCTCAATGGATTTGGACATGGAACCATATAAAGCAGAGAGAACATATTGTTTTTATTGGACTATCCAAATTGCAATTGAGACTAAGTTAAACATTGGTTTTGAGTTACACATTGACAATTCTCTGCTATCTTTTCTGCATTTCCCTCATTCAAGGACAGCAGATCTGAAGATGGTTTTATATAGACTATAGTCAAATCAAATCACAGTTTGAACATGTTTATGGGATGAACTGGTATGGAATGAAGAGTTAAACTGGTAGAGTTGATCCTCTAAGATTTTAATCCTATAGCTTTAGAAAGTGATGAATTTAAAAGAACACTGAGCTAAAGAAATATTATTTTCCAATGATGAATACATAATTGATTATCCAATACCAAATGGTCATCTCAGAAAACATATATATAAGTAACATTTTACAGTTTGAGCAGGTTATACTTATGTATTTAGGAATGCATATGTGTGTACTGTGTATATATGTATGTATGTATGCATGTAACAACAATGAAAAAAGAGGCCATGAATTTGAAAGGGAGTGAGTAGGGCTAAAGGGGAAGTTTGTAGGGAAAAGGAGAATGAGAAAATGATGTACTTGTATCATATTCTCAAGAAAATAAAAGCCCAAATCTCTAGAAGAATAAAATTGAAAACATAAAAAGACAGTATGAAACTTGGCCTGTCAAACATGATCATAGGAGTAGCTTAGCTCCTCTACCCTTCTCTGCTTTATAAATCTGAAGGCACTTCTGTTCTTATATGGCAATGCATCATACTTTTTATCAATGAATTAATACATAAATCTCATAAACTTAGGTCTGCTTATGTTTTCACAGTATTCCTCTAACTTGCTATTGTTGGTCCTATCACAATAAAGGATTGTTTATCTATCCAGAAGTCCCAAGTTCTTTGAAAGATGACAATGATACTACCTCCCAAGAAATCGAGTACTTCCCCAACAGGTAAGGAGTCAGTGATTTTTTTAAGGACACCATTACTAGCCAAAAACTTTTTAATGTTAATAGAAGGTAAATAATGAAAACACTGACTAGAAAACAATGTAGCTCCACTCTAGGAGCTCTTCTCAAAAGGCAAGTGATGCTCCAGTGTGTATAGCTCTCCAGTGGATATAGATCGCTATTCATAGAAGGAGAAGTTTATTATAATGTTTGAATCTGCTAGGTAATGGATTTTTGCTAATTGATTCTACAGTACTCTACACTCTCTCCGTGCTAACTCAAACCCTCTTGAATTCTTAACTGAAAGGCCTAAGAAGTAATTAAGAAGCAGAACCTTATCTATAATAAGCAAGGAAAAATTAAGCTGTTATAATGTTTACTTCTACACATCCAAGCAAGAATGTGATGCACTCTTGAGAATTGTAGAAAGAAAACAAAAATTTTATCTCAGTTTTGTTTGTCCCCTGGATTCTCTTGAACACACCACATGATCACTTTTAAACTTTTGTGTTACATGTTTTTAATCCGGCCTCCTCCTACATGCTGAAGTGGCTGGGTACAAATGCAATGTGCACACTTAATGAATACTTTGAATCATTGTGGACAAGCTGCCTTTGAGATTGAATCCTAGGGGAGAATCAGGCAATATGTCAATGTCCCCCACTGAAATAATTAGATACAAGGCAAATGCTAATGTAAAATGAACAAAGAACACAAGGAAATGGTTGTTTAGATAAATAGTGAATTATTTGTGTTTGAGTTATTTGGGAAATAACATGAGTCACATGAATATAGAACATTTAAAGTAGTGGTGAATTTTTAAAAATCTGAAAAAAAAAAAAAACAGCCCACCTACTGAATTCAGGTTAACAATATGCAAAAGGGAGACTCCTAGACTCACTCCACAGACAACAAGGGCACTGATCCTGTTGTGGGTTCCAGTAAGAGGAGAGCTGCTACTCAGAGGAAAGAGTTTCCACTGACTGTGTGTACTCTGTAAATGCCAGGACAATCAAGAAGTTGATTAAAGTAGTGATTAATTATTTCAATTGCCTTAATAATATAATTGTAACAAATATTGCATGAATGTATAAAATGTTGCTATATCCCAATCTCTGCAAATCTTCCACATATGACCCTTTAATTTAGAAGTCTTTTCTTTTTGGCCATATATCAAACCTTAATATAGACGATTAGAAGAAATTGATTCTTTCTGCCTGATAAAACACGTTGAAGCTCATGATTAAGTAATTAGGAATAGCACCACCAGCAAATACAATACATAAGAGTAAATATAATACAACTCAAGCAAAATAAAACTCCAAGCAGAAAAGAGATGATTACACAGGAGAACAGATAGGGATTTAAAAATAGTTGATTACACACAAGAGGTGAGGCTTTCTGAAGTTTGTGAAAACTTCCTGTAAATTTGGCTATTATGCCAACTCCCTATCTCTACCACTAAGGTACCCTCTCTGCTTGGGTCTACATTATATTGATATTCTGCTGTGTAGAAATGCAGACATTGCCACAAGCACTCTAAATATCTCTAAAATCCATACCTGGAAACATGTTAGGCAGAAACATCTTTTGAAAGAATTTGTTAAGTTCAATGACAAGAATTTGATTTCCCCTTAAGTTCTTTGTGAATTGTGTTCTACTAGTTGTCACATGAGTTCCTGATATTCTGATAAAGATGGTCCTATTGTGAGGCAGGTTAGGCCAAAAGCACTGGGCCATGCCATAAGCAAACAAAGAGCTGTGACATGCGCAATAGTGCCCGGACTGAGAGGAGCCTGAAACCGGACACGCCAAATGACAACTGCTGAAGTAAGACCCAGGGCCAAATCAAGAAATGCCACTATAGCCATAGAAGCAAAGCCTGCCAAACAGCACACACATAAATACCTCAGCCCTTTGTTCAATAAACGAGATTGCTTGCAAACCTCCCAGAGCCTGTGCCATTGGTTCTGCGTCTGCTCCCCCCTTCCCCCCGGGATCAGAGACAGCGGGACCCCAGCTGCAGAGTCAGCAACGCTTTGTACACAGTGGAGCATTCTTGCCCTTTGAGATGCGTTCCTAGAGTGTAACTACATTGTTTTCTCATCAGTTTTTTTTCATTATTTACCATGAATTAGCATTTAAAAGTTTCTGGCTAACATGGCACTGTTAATCTTTAAAGAACGCATTACTATTCCTTTATACACCGTGTGTGTTTATTTTGAAAACTTAAATAATTGCCATGTTAAGACATTTATCATCCCTAATAGCTAAGACAATCCAACTAAAAAGAACGAAACAGGAGGTAAATAATTATACTAGACACCTGAGATTTCTGGTACCATAATTAGGCATTGAATCTTTGTTAGTGTTTATTGAAATATAAAGTGTGGGGGACTAGCCCCCACTTTTAGAACCAGGGAACTCTTGAGCAGGGAGGAGTGGGAAATATTTAGAGAGAAAGAGATGACAGACCATGAGAGGAAATAAAGAAACACAGGATAGCCTCGGGAGGGCCTGAGTCAAATCCCACCAGCCCAGAACTTTATTCAAAAGGGCTTTTTATAACAATGCCGGGGGCAGGGGGCAAAGACCTCCCCCTTGATAGATATAGCCATTGTAGACCTTTCCAAACACCTGGTACCCAGGCCTGTGGCCCAATCATCCTCTTATGCAGTCCTGCTGGGTAAAGCCACTAGGAAACCTAGGTGGGCTCCAACAATAAAGAGCAGAAAAATTCACATAATTTCATTACAAATGAAAGAATGCATCTCCATGAGGAAAAAAAGAAAAATTCTTCTTGACATTAAACCACAAAAAGAATCAGTAAAGTGTCATTGTGTAATGTAATGTCAATATATATGACCAGGGTTTTACAAAAATAAGAAAGTAAGTGCTTCAGGAAGACATTTTGTAAATTGATAATGACCTTAATTTAGTTTCTAAGTTTTCTGTGAAAGATTTGAGATGGATTTGCCTCTTAGGAAGATTCTGATACTGCGTTTCTAGTCCATTCATATTTTTTATGATGTTCTCTCATTAATTTTGTGCCATATTTAGAAACACTGTACTGTCTTTCTTCTCCTTCCCTCCTTTATGTTCACTGTGCATCAAAAGTTTCAGGGGAACATTCAGAAATGCTACATCCCAGGCAATTCATAGTCAAGTTCCTTTTCTCTGACATTTGTTGTGCTCTGTATAGTTTATTAAAGATTGTTCCTTAATGCTAGGTGCCAGATGTAAGGGAGGAAAGCTTCTCAATTTGTTTTGACAAATTAAGATCTGTTCCTGAATTCATGCCCAGATGGGATCATTAAACTTCCACGTGGAGGCAGGTCACAAGAATATCTGAATAAATATATTCAAGTTCAAGGTCACCATTATTTTTCTTAGAGAAAAGATTTAAAAGCAGAGATTTTTATTTAAAAAGTCTGTGAAGCACAGCTAACAATAATTAACAGCAGTATGCTGCCTCTATCACAAATATATCTAATTTTATCCATTAATAAATGTGCTATAGAATGTTTTTCTTCTCATTTACTTCCCAACCACCAACATCAAAAAGAATTTGGCTTACGTGATAATACAGATTACACAGACTATGAAAACTCAAAAATAACTGAAAACAAATAATAAGAAAGCTAATGCTATCTTCTATTTAATAAAAAGTTACAACTATTATGCCACAGTTAACTCTAGATTGACTTGATAACTACATATGGAATTGCAGTCAACATTATGCTAGCAAAAATGAACAATTGCCATCTTTTGCTGAGATTACATTGATAAATATTTGTTTATATTTTTCACTATATATTTTTGCTATATGGTATTAAACCATGAAATAGATGAGGGTTTTAAAATGTATTTCACATGCAGTTTTTGTGTTGAAGATTTATATACAAAACTAGATGTGACAGAGAGATAGTTTGATACATAAAAGCTCTTTTTATGCAAGCTTGTAACCTGAGTTGAACGTGAAGAACCCATGTTTAAGGGAGGAAGGAAAAGAGTGGCTCCACAAAGTTGTCCTCTGGCCTTCACATACATCTATGATATGTGAGCCCACACTTGCCACACATGTGCACATGCACACACATGCACACACACACAAAATAAGAATAAATAAATAAAATATACACAAATAAGTAAAATTACTGGACATTATTTGATAAATATTTCTTTTCAGGAACATAATTTAGCAATAAAACAATTACACTGAACAATTATAAAACAATTATACTAAAGGTATCATGGAATCCTAAAGTTACATAGTAAATTAAGAGATCTCATATAGAAGTCAGTATTTACATTTCTATAACCTACAAGTGAACTGTGATGGGAATGTCACTCTTTATGCTGTGAATGTGTATTGCTCTGATTGGCTGATAAATAAAATGCTGATTGGCCACTAGCCAGGCAGGAAGTATAGGCAGGATAAACAGACAAGAAGAATTCAGAGAAGAGGAAGGCTGAGCCAGGAGACACCAGTCCGCCATCCAGGAAGCAGCATATAACAGCACACAGGTAAAGCCACAGAACACGTAGCAACATATAGGTTAACAGAAATGGGCTGAGTTTGAATGTAAGAGCTAGTCAGTGGTAGGCCTGAGCTAATGGGCAAGCAGTTTTAAGTAATATAAGCCTCTGTGTGTTTACTTGGGTCTGAGTGGCTACGGACCAGGCAGAACATAGGAAAACTTTCAGCTACAGAACTGTATTTCATTTTCCTGTCAAAAA
>CABHPP010144257.1:22165-48724 GCA_902168425.1 Peromyscus attwateri | reverse complement strand
TGGAACTCACTTGGTAGCCCAGGCTGGCCTCGAACTCACAGAGATCTACCTGTCTCTGCCTCCCAAGTGCTGGGATTAAAGGCGTGCGCCACCACCGCCCGGCTCAGAATATTTTCTTATAGGTTTGACTTCTACCTCCTGTCTCTTGGCTCACACTCCATTTCTTCTTGAACTTTTTATTTGAACTTTTAGTTGTACTCAATAATCATATCAGTGACTGCTCATATGACCACCTGACTGATATTGAACAAGCTGTCCCCAAATCACGGCACTTCAGAATTTGAGGAAGCAGCTGGAAGAGATCATAGAAGCAGGAAAAACACAATGTCTTTTTTTTTGTCCTCAAAATTTGGAGATCAAACTATTTAGCTGGACTCTGAAAATAGGTCAGAAGACTCTCTTCCCAGGAGAGTTCAATTGTCCACAGGAAGGGACCATCATCCAGCAAATCTTGAATGTGGACAAACCGGCCTTGTTAAGTTCCCACTGCCTCATTACCACTGTATCACACCACACTTGGCTCAATCACATCTTGCTAAATTGCTGCTTTATTCAACAGATTTAACCAAGATTGTTTTACCTTTCCACTGGGCTTTCATGTCTGGAGGTGTCGGAATCACCTCCAACTTGAATTCGGTTTCCTCTGTCAGTCTGTTTTTTTCTGGAAGTGAGCAGGGGAGATGATCCACCTGCTGTGCAATTCTATCAGCAGAGCTCAGTCTTAGGAACCCAGCTACAGCAGGATGTGGTTCATATCTAATCCTATGGTGAGTGAGGGGCTGAGACAGGAGGACTGCCAGGAAGCTTGAGGGCCAGCTAGCCTGGAGTATGCAGTGTGGCAGAAACAAAAAAAAAGACCCTGCCTCAACAAGGTGGAAGGAAATAACTAGTACCCAGAAGTTTACACACACACACACACACACACACACACACACACACACACACACACGCATTCCATTGCACAAGCACTCCTCCTCCCTGCCAATAAAAACAAATAAATAAAGAATTTGTTTTTGCCTCAAAGATGTGCCTGTGATGGTAATATTTTGCCCTTTAAAATCTAAACAACAACAGCAAGTACCTACCATTTTCTTGCCCCCCCCCCCCCCCCCCCCCACCCTCCACTAAGGTACACAAACACATAAATAAACTAAAACTAAAGTTCATTTACATTTAGATGTTGTACTGCTTCCTTTTGCTAAGACAAGAAGCCAGACAGAAGACACTTAAGAGAGGAAAGGTCACAAGAGGGTATGTTCCATCTTGGTAGGGAAGGTATGGTGACTGTAGTAAGTCAGTCTGTGACAGCATAAGCCTGAGATGACTGGAGACATCATGGTAGCAGACAGGAAGGAAAGAGCTGGGACTGGAAGCAGGACTGGACTATCACCATCTGCAAAGGCCATCATCTTGTGAACCTCTTTTCCTAGATATCCCTCCCACCTCAAAGGATATGCAATCTCCCCAAGGAGCACCACTAAAGAGGGATCAGGTATTCAAACATGAGCCTGCAGGGGACATTTCCCATCCAAACTGTAACCAATGCAATTTTCTGTTACATAAATATCTCTTCAGATAGCTATTGGAAAATAAATATGAAGAAGAGCATGATCCCTTTTCTCCCTTTTTTCTAAAAGAAAAAGGATTGAATGTTAAATCCAGAAGAATTTTCCATGATGTAATCAAACCAAAGTAGCACCATAAGGCATTGTAATCCTAACACCATACTCATAATCATTTTTGATCCTAACTTGACTCGCAGAGTACAGCTGAATGCCTTAGCTTCCAGAGCACAGAGCGATTTTCTTTTGTCTTGTTGAATTTTGTTATTTAACAAGTACGTGCAGGCTTGATCGATGTGACACTACTTTTAATTCTTAAAATAAGATTATGACAGATATGAGAAAATAACCTTTCCTCCAAGAAGGCTTTAGGGTATACTCCAGAGACACTTGCATTTTAGGAAGTAATAGGAGCCTCCCCTGAAAACTGTATGAGGAGTTCCTCAATTTGAAGTTGTCAGGAGGCTTGGAGGCACTTGGGAAGCTGAGCATTGTTCACTCTCTGTGAAGTGAGCAGGAGAAAGGAAATGAAGTGGTTGAGAGCCAGCCCTAACCATAGCAGAGTTCCTCTTATCACAGAGAGTCCAAGTAACCAGGTCCAAAGGAGGCTAATCTGTCATCATTGAAGACCGCAGCCCATCCTGAGGAAGTTCACCAACACAGAGGCTGTGCAAGTTTTATGACCATGTAGAACTATGTCAACTAGCATCCTATGCCACCATTAGTCCATTTACGTTAGTGAATAATTAGCATTTCTTCTCTCCTCTCCGGAGTAGTTGATGTGATGCTTCTCTTTCATTTAAGCATAGAGAGAAGGGAATCATGGGAAACTTAATATGTTCACCCCAGGTTCCGGAGGCAAAGCACAGACGAGGAGACAAATAAGCAAAGGGAACTAGCTACAGGTCCACTGTGGCAGGGAAATGAAGGAAGCACAAGCCTGAAGGGCTGGGAGGATGCCCGCCTTAGGTCAAAATGTTTGCTTCCCATAGAAGAGATGTAGAATGCGGTTCCCGGTGATGCCTGGAGAGAACATGAGAGTAATCATCTTGTGGGAGGAACATGAAGGTTGGTCATCACAGGCAAGTGATGGGGGTGTACAAACTGTCATGACATTGCTGAATATTTCCTTCTGATCGTCCCACAGCAGACACTGATCTTTACTCATCCCACTAAGAGGAAATGAAAGTTGGACATCCTCAAAGCTTACCAAACAGTCCTTTTCTGTTTTTCCCTACCCTCTCCCCACCATCCTCATGTTTAATTAGGTAGGAGCCAGGGGAAAATAAAATAAAAGAATCAGACAGAAATACCAGAAGGGACAATTGTGAGGAGAGACATAGGGCACTTGTTTCCCATGGCTGAGATCTACAAGACCCAAGGGAATGGGAAAATTTGGAAAACGTGGGATTTAAGGGAAACCTAGATTATTCTTACTATCTAACAGAATTGTTCACTGAGTTTCAAATCTTGGAACATTTTTTGTTTGTAGGGTACATGTCAGGGTTAGAAAGCAAGGGGCGTGGTTAGAATGAACTTGTTACAGGAACAGAGTTCAGGGCCCTTGTTATTTCCTGTGCTTGGTTATGACATAATCAATGATTTCAGCACATTTCTTATTGAACAGCAGCCTTCCAGACAGGTATCTATTTCAGGAAGCCTGTCTGGGTGACAGACCCCAGGTCTAAAGTTTCTAGGAAGATAAAATGCCTACTTATTTTTCAAGCTATAGAAACTTGAAGCTTTTTTTTTAAAAAAAATAAATAAATAAAAGAGGCCTTGGGTAAATTCAGAGAAAGCACAGCTAACTATTAACAGACATAGTTATTGACCACTAAACTTAATACAAAATGGCTCTATTGTCTGGAGAAATTTACCGAAAATTTATTTGTTCTGAAGACCAAAATATTACCTCAGAATTTAAGTGAATCTTAACGAGTGGCAGATGAGTGAAATATTTAGCAGATTACAGACATAAATAACTAAAGGTTCCTGACATTTATCCTTGCAGGCTAAACATCACCAGCTTATGCAGCATTACTTAGGTATTTGACACATTTGGGGTAAAAGCAATAAACATGTGATAGTCCCTAAGCAAGGTACAATGAAATCAAACAGCACTCACTAAGCTTTTCTCAGTTGCATTTAAATTGCATAGCTTCACAATTTCCCCAAACTGTTTCTTTCATGTGTCTTTGGGGCTATAGTCAGAGAGCTCCCTTGGTTCAGCCAATGTGACATTTTTTTTTCTCCCTTGGTCAGTTCCTCAGCAGATTCAAAGGGCTCCTGCTTGAAAATTCCATTACTTGTTCCAGTTTCTGCTAGTAACCTTAGCTTTTTTTGTGGCCTCAGCAGTACAACATCATTCTAACCACAAATAAAGGGAATTGTAGATCAAATTCTGACCTTCTTAAAGCTAACATTACTATAGGTTTTACATGTTTGGGGCAGTGAGCGACTGCCAAAATAACACCCAAAAGTGTGGCTTTCTGCTGGGCTCCATTTAATGTAGGTGCATGATACTCTGGAGCTTTGAAATGTTCAGAGTCAAAGACAAACCAAGAAAGAGCCTGAGTTTTATGTACAACAAGTACACATTTACTGACACTCAATGAAAGGTTTTTAAAGGGAGGAAACTCAGTCCTTGACTTTCCAGCTCTGGTCTGAAGCTAGAATTCACTTAGGGAATTGCATAGAGAAGTTAACTTTATAGACGATTTTTTTCAGGATTTTCTGTCAATTCACTAATAAATGATAACTAAATCAAGGCAATCATTAATGAGCAAATTGACCTGAAAAGAATATCTGATTGGATTATCAACTTTTAAAAGTAATGTCTTCAGCCAGGCAGTAGTGGTGCATGTCTTTAATCCAAGCACTTGGGAGTCAGAGGAAGAAGGATCTCTGTACGTTCAAGGCCAGCCTGGTCTACAGAGTGAGTTCCAGATCAGCCAGGGCTACACAGAGAAACCTTGTCTCAAAAAATCAAAATAATAATAATAATAATAATAATAATAATAATAATAATAATAAAGTCTTTTCCCTGGAT
Organism: Peromyscus attwateri; assembly: GCA_902168425.1. Taxonomy (NCBI): domain Eukaryota; kingdom Metazoa; phylum Chordata; class Mammalia; order Rodentia; family Cricetidae; genus Peromyscus; species Peromyscus attwateri. The sequence continues at coordinate 44,113 of CABHPP010144257.1, read as the reverse complement.
GTGGTGGAATACATCTATAGTCACTTGAGACAGGTATAAAGATCTCCAGAGTGAGTTCCAGACTTCCAGAGTTCTAGAACAGCCAGTATTACACAGAGAAACCATGTCTCAAAAAAAAAAAAAAAAAAAAAAAAAAAAAACCCAAAAAAAAACAAAGGTAAAGTCTTTCTTTCAAGATAAGCTGTATGGTACAGTTCCATTCAAACATGCTCAATTCATTTTCAAATTGTTTTTAGGTCTGTTGACTGGAACCAAAGCCTCGTGAGTGCTAGGTAAGCAGTAGGCCACAAAGCTGTACTGTCCAAGCCCCTTTTCAAGATTCTGAGGACATGCTCTCCAAGCCTTATAGACTGTCTTCCTTTAACTTTCCTGCTAAACGAGACAATTCAGAAAAATCAATGCTGACCAATCATCACAGGGGGATCGCAATGCAGGATTTCATTCCAAACTGTTTGAGCATAATTACAATATTTTTTAAAAGCAGCCATTTTTAAACCAATGCCAGACAAAAATTGATGTTTATGAAGAGATGCTCACATGATTCCAATCTCTTCAAACTGTGCACTCAGGTTGGCAGCAGCTTTTGTGTCTTTTCCTGCCAGAAATAAATTACTGCCCTGAAGTTACAAGATACCTAAATTTCTCCTACAACTACCAGTAAGAGTTTTGTTAAATAATGTCTAAGAAGAAATCTTTTCTTTATGTACCAGTGTTTGTGTGTGTGGTAGGTACTTCTGAAATATCTACTCTACTCCCCTTTTCATAGTTCAATAAAACTGGAGGATGGTCAATACGAAGAATGAATGACATCCAGGCACAGCCTGGGAAATGCACCCCCTTGTCAACAATGTATGGCTTCATATTAGTGAGTTCAGCAGCCCATGCATTTCATAGAGGATGAGAATGGAGGGGGAGGGGGCACGGCAGTGTTCACAGTGTTGGGTTGCTGAGCTGGTTTCTGAAATCTGAGATCTGTGTTCGTTCACTGACACTTCTGTTCTACTAACCTAGTACGTTAGAATGACTTTGGTGAGAGGAAGGTGGATTTAATCTGATTTAAAAACAAGGCCCTCTACCAAACAAAACAAAAGAGAATAAACGAAACCCCAAACTTTAAAACATTTAGCTTGGCCTCATGTATGGGATTGGAGACCAGTGAACTAGCAACGGTGTTGAACAGTACTGCTCACACTTTGGCAATCGTCAAAAATCACTTGGAGTGTTTGCTGACTGTGAAGGCAGCAGTTGGAATAGAACTCTTGAATTTGCAGTTCTAACAAGTCCCCAGAGAAGGTCAATGCTGTGGGTCCAGGGAAGACAGTAAGCTACAGTGCCTGCAGTAGAGAGCAATGTCACCAGTCTATGGACACTGGATCCAGTGACACCTAATCTACAAGGTAGTAGCAATGGCCTTGGTATACAGTACCAAGAACTACATATGTGGGAAGAACCTTAGATTAGTCAACATTCTATCACAGTCTCCTCTTTCTGCCTGCATTTCACAATGATAACATATAACTGCTGTGGGATGTTCTGTATGACAAATATGTTAATAAATAAAGCACTGATTGGCCGGTAGCCAGACAGGAAGTATAGGTGGGACTAACAGAGAAAAAGATTGAGGGACAGGAAGGTGGAGGAAGAGACTGCCAGCCACCGCCAAGACAAGCAGCATGTAAAGATGCTGGTATGCCACGAGCCACGTGGCAAGGTATAGATTTATAGAAATGGGTTAGTTTAAGACATAAGAACAGTTAGCAAGAAGCCTGCCACAGCCATACAGTTTGTAAGTAATATAAACATCTGAGTGATTATTTTATATGTGGGTTGTGGGACTGCGGAGCTTGGTGAGACCTAGAGAGAAGCTCTCCAGCAACAAATAACTGTAGTTCAAAAGTAGAGAGAGATTGCGGACATACCTAGGTAGTGAAGCACAAGCTTAGCATTGCAAGGCCATGGATTCAATCACCAGCATCCCTATGCAAACCAAAGCAGACCAGGGCAGCTGATATACGACCCAATGCCTGGGCTTTCCCTGATGTAGACTCTAGCTAAACATGGTAAGCACTGCCCACCATTTCCACGTTAGCTGCAGACTGAATTTTGAGCGATACTAACTTCTTCCCAGTGCTACCCTGAAAGTGACCTGGAAATGCAGACGGTATTCTATTCTGCCTCTTCTCTCCCCTAAGACTTCCTCAATATCAAAGCTGAAGTCTCATGTCACAGCAACCCTAGAACCTCAGGGGACCAAAACGTTTCATCACTCTGTCTTGCTATTTCCCTGAATCAAAATGAGTCAAATTCCCTCCTCTTCCTGATTTCTGGACAACCCTGGTGACAGTCTTGTGTGGCTTGGGCTGTGCAATGGGAATAGTTGCTGCGCAGAGGTGTTTGTTGGATGAATGGAGAGTGTTAAAAGCATTTTGAGAAACATCAGTCTCACAGGGAAGAGCCATATGTAGGTGTAGCAGCCATCAGAACTTCCAGATGATTCTGTCCTAGCCACTGAAACCTCATCTTCAAATCTCTACTGAGGCATAGATGTGGGAGCACACCAACATGCCAGTCTCACCACACTCGGGCTAAAAAATACTGACCACAGAACTGACAAGGCCCAGAAGAATGCTGGTTATGCTAGTAATCATGGGACAGTTATACCTGATAACTAACCAGAAGTCTGTTTCAGGACAAAAGGCAACGTATTTGTTTCTATTCAGACTCGTTAGTGCTTCTCAGTTGAATTTAATCTTTCATTCCATGGACTCCTGGATGTAATGCAGCCCTCTAATCCAGTCTTTCATGACTGTTTATGAAACAAATAAACAAATACTTACCAGGCATTAGTCTAAGAAATCTATGTTGCTTAGTTTAATCTTCACAACATCCAACATTCATGCAACTAATGTTCCCATTTCCTAGACTTTTTGTATTTTTTGCTTTATGTATTTATTGGTGTTTGCACATGTGCATACATGCACGTGTGTCATGTATTCTTGTGTGTGTGTTTTGTGTGTGTGTGTGTGTGTGTGTGTGTGTGTGTGTGTGTTGCTGGAGACTGAATTTAGAGCCTTAGGCATGCTAGGTAAGCTCTCTACCTGTCAGGTATATTCATAGGCCTCCATTTTCACTTCATATAAGCAACAGGTTCTAATTCAAATACACAGTATTTCCATCTTGGCTTTTAACAGTCATGACATAAAATGACATACAGCTGTCCCTCAGTTTCCACCGGGGGATTGGTTCCAGGATCTCCTGTAGATACCGTAATTTGTAGATGTTCAAGTCTCTTGGATAAAACAGCAGAGTCTTTTTCTGTCACTGGGCCATCCCTTCCCGTATACTTTAAACTATCTGTAATTAGTTTACAAAACCTAATACAATCTAAATGCTACCTTTATAATTATTGTGCTGCCATGTGCCCTCACTAAACCAGAAGCAGAGTTTAATATTTCATACGTACAGATATTTCAGACTGACCCAAAATGATAAGTGAATTAACACAATCACATTTGGCATCGTCGCTCAGGAAAACAACAAAAACAAGGCTTAATCCAAAGTTCCTCGCCTGGCTCCATCACTTTGTATTGCTGGCTAAGTTACCTTTTAGTTATTGAGACTGTTTTCTTACTGGTAATAGAAGGATGATGAGGGTAATAATAATAAGTACTTCAAAATGCTCTGATGATAGTTAAGTGAAAAGATATAAATTACCCAGAGAAGTCATTGTCAAATGGCAGGCACTCTTGTAGCAGCGATTAATAACAGGGAGTTCTAGGGGATGACTGCACAGGACCAGGGCATGTCAGTGACAGTGCTCAGCCGCGGCACGCAAGGGAAGTACCACAGATGGAGCACTGGATGAGAGGATTTGTATGATGCTGGCAACAACAGAGTGGCCCAGATATTGGCAAGAGCACAGCACACGGATGCCAACATCATAAAAGTCTTCCACTCCACCCAGATCCAGAGAGATAAAAGGATTAGCTGGCAGCTGTTGCCACCCTATCTCTGCCTGGGGGCAAATTTTTTCATTTTCCAATCAGCAATGCAAATCATTTCACATTTCATTCCAACCATCATAATTCAATTTTGGACAATGCTAGTAAGCAAAGGTTTACCTCTGCTCTGTTAGGAAGAAACATTGGAAAGAGAATGAATGGGTCAGACCATACTGTACTCAAGAAAGAATCAAACAATACACATGTGTGGTTGTAGCTAGGAGCATTGTCCCAAGACAGTGAATATAGGTATGTGCCTTTATTTATGATTTTTTTCAGTTAAATAATTTCTATTTTGAAAAATATCCACCAGGTTATAATATAGTGCTATCTTGTTAAGCTAACAGTCATTAAGAGTATATATGTCCAACCCAGAAAAGCATCAGAAAAGGGCATTGCCATTCATTCCTTAAAAATAAACAACTGGGCACTGAGTTGCCTCTCTTAAAAGTGGGTTTACTGGTCAGGAGGCTGGCTGTGTGTTGCTTTTCCTTCCAGGAGGAATAATGGTGCTTTAATACTGTATGCCACAGAGAGCAAACACTGTTGTACATTCATAGCAGTTATTTTCAGGCCTTCAATCAGACTTGAACTACAAATAAGTTCTAGTGGGGCTTTTAAGTTCTACGATACTTGAATTTCTTCTTCTTGTGACTGAAAAGTTTGAGTTTGTTCCTGTTTCTGTGTCATGTTTTTCAATGATGCACAAATTGGAAGGAGAAAAAAATGCTGGGGAAATTTGCAGCACGAATCTTAAAAGGTCTTATTAATAAAAACAAATCCGGAGACAGGTATTGGGGTGAATGCTGAAAGATCAGAGGAGCAGAACAAGCCACAGCCAACCTCACCTTGCCAACTTCTCAGCCGATCCTGTTTCCTCAAACTGGAAGTCTCTGAGTCCTCATCCGAATGGATGTCAGCTGAACTGCTGCTAAAAGCCTAAAAAGCTTAGAAGTTCTCATGCCTTATATACCTTTCTGCTTCCTGCCATCACTTCCTGGGATAAAGGTGTGTGCCATGCCTGGCTCTGTTTCCAGTGTGGCCTTGAACTCGCCATGTAGTGGCTGTTCTGTCCTCTGATCCCCAGATAAGTTTATTGGGGTGCACAATATATCAACCACAGAAATTCAGAGTTTAGTTTACTTAAACATATCTAACTATGGGCTTTATTAAATATGTTTCTGGCTAATCACTTTTCAACACAAGGAAATAGGGGGAAAAACTAATGACATCATGAGGGAAGTGGAAGGAAACTGGATTTAGACACAACTTTGCCATTGGCACCATTAATACTTTTGTTATTTTATTTGAAAGTGATTTCCAGGATTCCAAATATTTTACTTAGTTTCTTGCTGGTGATCTCAGTTAATAAAGAACACAATATAGTCAACTTCATGTGGTAAATCAAAATCCTCTGAATGAGATATATAAAAATCATGATATCCACCTATCCTTACGACAGATTTTGTCTATTTAAGCCATATTTTAAATGATAAACAAAACTCTGAAAAGTGCTGAAAAAGAATGAGGTGAGTCCATAAATATTCACAGAACAACACATGATTATGTGTGTCATGCATTTAAAATGTATTCAAAATGATACAAGGTTACTCATCACACTAAGAATTTGTTTGGGCCCCTTTACATTTCTTCTACTAATTTCAGTTCTTTAACTTCCAACACTCCCCTCACCATATCCTCACCATACTGCTGTATCCATCAATCCAGAGATATGACTGCTTCCAAAGCCTTCATTTGAAAGAGCCGCATGTGTACTGATAAAAAATACTGCTGTTTGCAGGCCAGATTTCTTACTAAGAGTGAGTAAATTAAGAAACTTAAGGTAGATCTAAGCAGTCATTTGTTTTTGAACAACCTACAGGTAAAGATTTTTTTTTCATTTTTTTTTAATAGTTGGAAAAAAAGTAAGACAAAAATTGTTCCAATTTGGATTCTATTACTGTGATAAACACCATGACAGAAAGTATTTTGGAGAAGAAAGGGTTTATTTCCTCTTTATGGTTTACAGACCATCATAAGAGAAGTCAGGGCAGGAAGTCAAGACAGGAGGAACCTGGAGAGGTGGAATTGCATGAAGCAGGAGACTATGGAGGAAGCTGCTTATTGTCTTGCTCAGTTTGCTTTCTTATACACCAAGTACTACTTGTCCAAGGATAGCATCACCCACAATGGGTAGGTTTTTCCATATCACTCGCCAATCAAGAAAAGGCCTCACAGAGTTGTCCACCCACTAGTCTGATGGAGACAATTCTTCAACTTAGGCTCCTTCTTCCTAAATGACTCTAGGTTATATCAAGTTGGGAAAAACTAACCAACTCAAGCATGATGACACATGTTTATAATGCCAGACAAAGAGATCAGGAGTTCCAGGTTCGACTCAGCTACATACAAAATTCAAGTCCATCCTGGGCTACACTGGACCCTGTCTCAAAAGAACAGAGAACAACTGAAAGGAAAAAAAATAAGGAAGTAATACTTCTTGGCATGTGAAAAATACATGAGATTCAAATTCTCATGTCAATAAAGTTTTATGAGGTCATAGTCTTGTTCATTTGTTCACATATTTCTCTTGGCTATTTCAAAACAACCACAGAATGAAAGGGCAGTAGAGACTCTAGCCTGTAAAGCATGAAATATTTACTATCTGCTCTTTTACTGTAAAGGATTGCCAACTGCTGTTCCACATCCTCTTTTATTGCCATTTGGGCATGCTTTTTCCTGGGCCCCAGAGTCATCTCAGACTCAGCGTACTAAAGCCAAGTTTTCTTTTTCTTTATTATTTTTTTAAACAAGCCAATTTTGGCTCTTAATTGTAAGAAATTATCTATAACCTCTTCTACGTTCTTAACATCTGTCAAGGTTCAAGTTCCAAAAAATAAATGGTCACATGAACAGCTGAAAGCAAGAGCCATGGGACACATATCTCAGCTCCAGTGGATTTCCCAGATCCTTACAACCTAATACTCCTCCAAAGCCCTTCAAAGCTCTCTGCTGGAACACTCTTAAGGGCTCTTGAAAGCTCATTCTTATATACTTTGTTCCATCTTAGCAGAGAAATCTGGCAGGGTTTGGTTGGTAGGAATTTAAAGCCCCTAAAACACACTGATAAGCAAAGTTACCTTATCATCTTTTTTCCCTTCCCTTCCCTTCCTTTTCTTTTCTTTCTCTTCATGCTCCCCACTTCCCTTCCTTTCTTCCTTCAGCCAGTCCTATCTATCTATCTATCTATCTATCTATCTATCTATCTATCTATCTATCTATCTATCTATCTATGCATCTATGTATGTATGTATGTATGTATGTATGTATGTATGTATCTATCTATCTATCTATCTATCTATCTATCTATCTATCTATCTGTATTTGCTGGCAGGTTATCATTCTATATATAAGGCTTGACAACTGCTCATTATCCTTCACCCTCCAGTAGGCAAGCCTGTAAGGCATTTTCTTATTTAGTGACTAATGTGAGAGGGCCCAGCCTGCCATGTGTGGTGCCTGCCACTCCTGAGCTGGTAGTCGTGAATGCTATAAGAAAGCAGGCTGAGCAAACCACGGGGAGCAAGCCAGTAACCAGTTCTCCTAGCTTGAATTCCTACTGTGGCTTCCCTCAGTGGGCTGTAACTTGGGACTTGTAAGCCAAATAAATCTTTTCTCCTCAAGTTGCTCTTAGTCATGGTGTTCCATCACAGTAACAGCAGCACTAACTAATACAGATATTCTCACTAAACGTACTTATTTTTTCTAATGAAAATAATCTTGAGTAGCATTCCTAATTTTTTTTGTCACAATTCCTCACTGATAGTCAATTTATATAATAACAAGGAGCAAACAAATACCTTTATTTTTGAAGTGACTTTTTTTTCTGGATTTGGTTGCTCCCTGGAAATATTCTCTAATAAACAAACTAAGTCAACTCTGTGAATACGAAACTCCCAGTCTTGTTATTTATTTCTCTTTGTTTTTAATTAACTTTTAATTTCACAGAAAGAAAAAGAAATCTGGTTCCTAGTTGATTACACAAAAGCTTCAAAGATAATTACAGATGTTTGCCATAGACTCTGTCCCAATTTAGTTTAACATCTTACATTATTACTATGGAATATTTATCTCCAATAGTAAACCACTATTAACAAAGTATTACCTGAACTCCACAATTTATTCAGAGGCACTTCATTCTCTCTCCCCCACTTCCCTTCTACCCTCAATATAACCTAGGATGTAATAATTTGTTTAATTGTCACATTCCTTGGTCTTCACTGGCCTGTGACTCCTATTGGGTTTTCTTTACTTTTACCTTATTTTTAAGAACGTAAGAGGTATTACTCTTTTCTAGCTTGTTTCTCAATTAGTGCATGATATGCTTTTATTATTATTTTTAATTTGCACTGAGCTTGTGAATTTGGAGAAGGATAACCACAAAGGTAAGGTCTCGTTTTAATTATATTATATCATATCAAGAGCATGTGCAAATAATTCAGTTGATTGGTTATGGGGTTAGAATTGATAATCAGATAAGGACAGTGTTGCCATTTTCTTCAAATATTTACTTTAGTCTCATTACTTTCCACATTGCATTCATTGGAGGCAGGATACTAAGTACAGCTTGCAATGAAAGGGTAGGTAAACCTGATCTCATTGGTTAGTCAGTAGCTGTACAAATCATTTGTATACAGTATTTTTCTTCTTAGCATTTATTCATGGATATCAACACAGATTCATGGATATTGACATTATATTATAGGCTATAACTCATTATGATATTATTTATTTCATTACTCAGAGCATTTCATATTTGGCCATGGAGTTTTTTGGGTTGGCTCTGATTGTTTCCCCGGTCTTCATCACTTTCTGTTTGAGCCCTTCTTTTACTTTGTAGTCTTACAAGATTCTCCTAACTCATTCTGTATACTTCCAACTCTGGACCTGGCGTCAACCATTTCTCTCAGGACTCTGGTTTCTTTCACTTGAGGAATCATATTAGAAAATAAGAATTGGGTGCAGATGATTTGTTTTAGTTTTATCCTGGCTTCAATTTTGACAGGAAGGTATTATCCAGTCAACTCTCTGATGGCTTTTATTCTAATTTTTGCAGTTTTCAATTAAAATGAAAAGGAGCACATTCGAATACAAATTCACTTCTACCAATAACGAAGCAATAAATTCTGAGCCACTATCTTAGTTTGGGTATCTATTGCTATGATAAAACAACATGAATGAAAGCAACATGGAGAAGAAAGGGTTGATTTCTTCTTACAGGTTTTGGTTCACCATCCAGAGAAGTCAGAGCAGGAACATAAGTCAGCAAGAGCTGACACAGAGGTCATGGAGGAGTACCACTTATTAGCCCACTCCCCATGCTTTGGCATAGCTTTCTTTTTAGACAGCTCAGGACCACCTTCCTAGGGGTGGTACCATACACAATGAACTGGGTTCTCCGCACAAATAAAGAAAATGCCCCGCTGGTTTGCTTACAGGCCAGTCTTATGGAGGCATTTGTCTTTCAGTTGATAGATCCCCTTCCTCAATGAGTATAGCTTGGGTCAACTTCACATAAAACTTACCAACACAGATGTTTTTTGACTTATACATATGCAAAGAATGAGGTTTTCTTAGACCATAAACTATATTCCATCTGTGCACTTGTCATTTTTATTGTCAACTTGATACAAACTCAAGTCACCTGGGAAGACAGAATCTCAACTGAAGAATTACTTAAATCAGGTTGTCCTGTGGACATGTCTGGAGGGAATTGTCTTAACTGATGATTGATGTGGGAGACCCCATCCGTCTGTGTATATCACCATTACCAGGCACGTAGGACAAGGCTTTATAAGAAAGCTAGCTGAGCAAGCCAGAAAGAAACCACCAGTAAGCAATATTCCTCATTGGTTTCTGCCTCAGTTTTAACTTGAGGTTCTACCCAGACTTCCATCAATGATTGATTGTGACCTGGAAGTATAAGCCAAATAAACGCTTTCCTCCTCAAGTTGCTTTCCATCATGGTATTGATCACAACATCAGGAAGAAATCAGGGAATGCTAATGGTTATATATCAACTACTTTGATAACTACTAAAAAAGACAGACATACTTTCAAGGGAAAGATTTCCAAAGTACAGACTATAGAAAAACAGCTATGAGTGAAAACAGTCAAGTTCATAAATCACTGTGCTTTCCACACCTGGATATCCCCTTTGGAGTGTTACAGATTTAGCTATTCCTTTGGGATTATGAATAGGAAAAATGGAACATAAGAACAAATCTCAAATATGAAGAATTACATAAAAACATCAACTTAAGGAATGAAAATCATGTAGTCTATGGGAAACTACTTCAGCAGGTAGTTTTTAGGTAACATTGTAGGCAAGAGGTTGAGGACACATACTTGCTTTTCTAGGAAAAAGGGATGTTCTTCACTATAATTTAATAATAATAACACTTTGTAGGTAAAAAATGCACGTTTACCAGTAATTTCAGACTTTCTTTTTTTTTTTTTGATTTTTCAGTCCAAAGTGAGAAAGATTAGAACATAAAGTAAGTGGCAAAGGATGTGAATTAACACACTGAAGGCTAAGTGATGGTGAGGGAGAAGAGGCACTAGATAACATTCACTCTCACAAAAACTGCTGTGTACAAAAAAGTACAGTTGGTCGTTTTGCTGGCTTGTGGCATAGAGGTCTTAAAACCTTCAGGATTTGGGAGAGCTAAGAAGTGTCCTTCGCTCTTTATCACAGTCCCTTTCAAGTACACTTGAGGTTGTGTGAACAGGGTGTCTTAATTAGGGTTTCCATTGCTGTGAGGAGACAGCATGACCATGGTAACTCTAATAATGGAAAACATTTAACCGGGATGGCTTGCTCACAGTTTTCAGAGCTTCAGTCCATTATCATTGTGCTCATCATGGTGGGACATGGCAGTGTACAGGCACACATGGTACTAGAGAAGTCACTGAGAGTCAACCAGAAGTACACTGTCTCACTGGGCATGGCTTGAGCATCAATGAGCCCACAAAGCCTGCCTCCACAGTGACACACCTCCTCCAACAAGACCACATCTACTCCAACAAAGCCACACCTCTTAATAGTGCCACTCCCTTTGGGAGCCATTTTCTACTGAATCACCACACAGAATCACTGAAGACAGAGTCTCTTATAGTTTCAGGATACAGTCTGGCCACCTAAAAAAACACAAAAAGTAATAGAAGGGAGAAACTTATAATTCTATTCTAAAACTTCTGGAATGGATTGAGGGGATCTGGGTTTTTGGTAAAAAGCTTTTGTTGAACAAGAGAGCTTTCTCACTGCTACATACTTTGAAAAGGTCAAGGACAGTGGCCACAGAATAGCCTTGGGTGTGCTGTGTGCTCCTCAGAATTGAGCGGCACCCTAAGATTCTTGACCGTCCTTCCAGAGTTCTGTAAGCCATTTTAACAAATTATTGCAGTGGGAATGGGACTGTAGGAGCCCTCAGTTTTATACTGGCTTAGGTAAAAGTCTAAGATGCACCTGGTAAATTTTCGGTAACTAAAGAGAAGGTATTGTTGTGGGACAAAGACCTTAACTGAGAGTCTACATGAAATCTATGAATCAGTATCTGAATTATGTGGAGATTGGTTGGTGCCAAGAAGACTACACACCTGTTGTCATAGTAGTGTTAAAAAACATCACACACACAAACAGTATGGAAATACAATGTACAGAAATACCAATACAGTAAGGAAATACAAGGTAAAGAAATACCAATACATGTCAAAGCCATGCCTAGTTTCTAAAAAGTACTTAATTCTAAACTTTCTTTTCTTAGTGTCTTCAGTGCAGTAGATGGAGAAACAAATGAAAATAGTTTAAAAAAAGGATTGCTTATGTCTTGATATTGCCATTAAACAATGACATTTCTCCTTTAAAGTTATCATTAGGAACTAATACCATAGCATTTTAAATGCATTTTTTTTTGAAAAAAAAAAGGACAGAAAAAGAACAAAAAGAAATAACAGACTCAAATGGAAACATAAAGAATTCATGTTTTACAGAAATTAAATAGAAAACATACAACTGTGGACACAGGAAGTGGCCTTGCCACAATGTCACAGAAGTAACATTTGCAGTTGAAGGATGAGGTACTTTAGTCTTTCAACTTCATGGACTATGTGAAGAGGCCTTCTAGGGTGAATAAAAAAGTGAGAGTCATTCATAATATGACGAATGACAGAAGGGACCTGTGGTATTGTATTCCCCCAAATATTGTGCATGCTAATAAACTTATCTGGGGTCAGAGACAGAACAGCCACAATATTAAACATAAAGGATAGGCAGTGGTAGCACACGCCTTTAATCCTAGCATTCCAGAGGCAGAAATCCATGCGTTCAAGGACACAGCCAAGCACGGTGACTCACGCCTTTAATCCCAGAAAGCCAGCCTTTAATCCCAGGGAGTGAGGCAGAAAGCAGAAAGATATATAAGGCGTGAGGACCAGAAACTAGAGGCATTTGGCCTGGAGAAGCATTTGGCCTGGTTAAGCTTTCAGGCTTCTAGCAGCAGTTCAGCTGAGACTCATTCTGGATGAGGACTCAGAGGCCTCCAGTCTGAGGAAACAAGACCAGCTGAGGATCCGGCGAAGTGAGGTAGCTGTGGCTTATTCTGTCTCTCTGATTTTCCAGTGTTCACCCCAATACCTGGCTCAGGTTTGATTTTATAAATAAGAACTTTTAAGACTCATGTTACAGGGACCTGTGTGACACAAAAGCCAGGGATAGCCAGACTTTCATCATCCACTATTTTACAGCAACTGATAATAATATTCGTTAGTCTCCATTTGTGTCCTTTATTCATTTCTTTTAATGAAACAGTGTCATGAATAGACTTTTTCAAATTACAATTTTAAATTTTTATATTTAATTTTGTAATAAATAAGATTAGATTTGGCCTTGGCACTAAGGACAACAGAGAAAGAGTTGGTGTCAGTCAAACATGAAATAAAGCACCCCACACAGAACCCATGAAGCCCTTTCAAGTTACTTCATGGACCAAGAAAATAAACAATAAATAAACAAACAACTTAAAAAAATGTTCAGAAACAAAGTTGACAAGAATCTATGTCTCTACATTTGTCCATGGCTCTGAGGGAGTTTTTCTAGTCCTAAAAAGTACCATATGGGTCATTCGATTTGAATTGCCATGATAGTTTTGGGGCTTGACCTAACAAGGTAAGCACATTAGTTCACTAGAATTGGAAACCAGAGCTTGATAAATAACATGAGGTGAGCAGGGTATGGTGGCACATGCCTGTATCTCCAGCTCAGGCAAAATGACTGCTGGGAGTTGGAGGCTAATCTGGGCTATAGAGCAAGTCCACACCTAAACCACAGCAGAATATCAAGCGTTATTATCGATACATTTACCTTGTTTCTCAAAATAAATAACAAGAACAGATAAATCTCATGAATTAATTTCAATTGCATTAAGCATTGTGTCATTCTCATGAGAGAAATTAATTCATTAGTCAATAGATATTCTACTTCATGTGTACAGTATATGGTAGTTCAGACTATTTTAGTTATTTTTGTCTATTTTCAATCATCTTTTAGTAAACCCATGAAATGCCACAAAATAGGAAATTAATGTTAAGAATTTTAAGTTGAAGCATTTCCATAAATTCACTAGTTAATGTCATAATCTTGATTAAGTTTCAGTTATTGTAAAATGGAGGAAATCATGCCTATTGAATGAAATTATACGGATATAGAAATACAGTAATTAAAAACATACATATAATACTGGCGGATAATTGAAGCAGTATCAGAAAAAATAGTGTTGGGGGCAGGATCACAGGAATAAGTAGGACATGATTATTTCATTTTTCTGAGATGCTTACTAACAATGCAAATTTTCCTCTTAACTATTGAAAAACCTAAGGTATCAGAACCTCTGAAAGACACCTTCAGGGTCTGCACCTCTGATAATTCTTCCCATACTAAATTATGAGAAAATTCAAGCATGTTGTGTGAAAGCCTTTAATGCATATTAGCTTACATATTATACTTATACATATACATACACACAAACACACATATATATGTGTGTGTATACATATATATGTATATATATGTGTGTATATACATATATATATGGTTTTAGAGACAGGGTTTCTCTGTGTAGTTCTGATACCTGTCCTGGATCTTGCTCTGTAGACCAGACTGGCCTCGAACTCACAGAGATCCACCTGCCTCTGCCTACCGAGTGCTGGGACTAAAGGCATGTGCCACCACCACACGTGTATATTATCTATATTTTAACTTAGTAAAAAATACTAATTTCTTGAGGCAATCAGACAGGATTATACTATTAAACCTTGTCTGTGAGAGTCCAGATTAGAATCTAGAGAATGTTAAATGAACATCTGAAGGGAAGATATCTATGCAAACCAACATTTCTTTCTTCTTTATCAATAGTTGATGGTATCAAAATGAGAATGGTGCATTAAAAATTTTAAATTTTCACCATATATTTAACTGGTGCTGGAGATGTAAACTGATTCAGAGAGTAGTTGCCTAGCATTATGTAAAGCCCTGGTTTAGATCCCAGGACTACATGAAACCACGTGTGGTGGTGCATACCTGCAGTCCTAGCACCCGGTAGGTGGAGGCAGGAGGATCAGAAGTTAAAGAGAATTTCCAGGCACATACTGAAGACCAGCCTAAGCTACGTGAGACCCTATCTCAGTACATATACTTATATTTCTATATGAGAGAGAGAGAGAGAGAGAGAGAGAGAGAGAGAGAGAGAGAGAGAGAGAGAGAGAACACGAGGGTGAGTTCAAAATTCTTCCACGGACAAAAGCTACAGTGTATTTTTAGGCCTTTTGAAACTTCACGTTTTACCAAATTTATTTTTATATATTCTAACTACATATACTAAACCAACTAAATAAACGCACTCCAAATACTGGTGCTGTGGGATGTCTTTCTGTAGGCTGTAAATATGTGTTGCTCTGATTGGTTGATAAATAAAGCTGCATTGGCCTATGGCGAGGCAGGATGGGGACAGGTGGGAGAATTCAAGGGAGATAGTGGGAGGAGAGAAAGGAGAGGAAGGAGAGAAAGGAGAGGAAGGAGAGGCCAGCTGCCTCAAGGAAAAGCAAGATGTAAACATACCGGTAAGCCAGGCAACTTATAGATTAATAAAAATGGGTTAAGTTATGAGCTAGCTAGCAAAAATCCTGCCATAGGATATCCAATTAGTAATGAACATTAAGCCTCTGAATGATTATTTTGTAAGCTGAGGGGCCACGTGGCAGGGCAGTATTGGAGAAACCTTCTAGCTACATACTGGTGTTTACTCACTAGTTAAATGCACTAAAGAAATATCAATGCTAACTAAGTAAAGTTTAGAGAAAATAGACTTCCTTAATATTTTTTTTAGAATAATTCTAACTAGTAAAATTGTTTTTCTCATTTTCATCCTGGCAGAGGACTACTATGTAAATGTTGATTCATAAATGTTGAATTATATTGAAAAAAAACCCTATATACTATCAATACATTTTATCTATGGAATTTCTTTTCTTCAAACACATATGTTACTACATAGTTATGACCAAACAAACTCAATGCTATGCCAATCTCACCTTTTTATCTGGGTGGGTGGCAAACAAATATTTGACATGAAGGTGGAAGGGGCTGAGGGTGATAATTATCAAGACACATTGTATAAATAAATAAAATTGTCAAAGAATACATAAAAGATATTCTAATACATTTTTATTATTAGCAGTTCCTTTTGAGATTAAAAATGAAACCCATTTCACTCATTATATTATGCCAACATCAGAACAAAAATTTAATATTCTTTCAAACAGGTAGTTTACTTATTTCTAAGAGAAGACACATATAAATGTAGCTTCAGAAACTGTAAGTTGAAAGTTAACATTCTTCACAAAATATCTGCTGAATTTTCTCCTTAATAATAGTACTAAATAATAATACTAAAAATAAAGGACAAGCACATTCAAAATTTTACTATTAAAGCAACAGATATGTGGTAAATGATCTTCAACAAAGAGGATCCTTTTCTGGGCTTCATACTTTTGCTAGCCTAAGATGATTCTAAAGAACTTCATTTTTTTTTTACCTGCCATTCAGATAAATCATGATGTTTAAAAAATAGATAACATCCACGGATATTAAAATATGTGATATAAAACAGATGAACTAGGTAAAATCACACCTGTTCTAAAGTAATAGATGGGAGGCATTCAATTCCCATTTCAGCTGTTGAATGATTAAAAATGTCTTTTGGTTCATGTTTTTATTCATTTCCATTATTAGGAATGTGTTTTTTCTTTATTATTTTAGGAAGGTAATATGACTAGGAAGACGATTGTATTTGGGAACTGAATTTTCAACAGCAGTATTTTCTTGATGGTGATTTATTACTTAATTGTGCCTATAGTAATTTTTTTCCTCTTCTGCTTTGTTTTTTGGCAGGTGATACTACCTGTGTAGCATATGGACAAAATTTCAGGTTTTTCCCTTTATATTTAAATTTCAACTTAATTCCCATTGTTCGTAGCAGGGGAGATCTTTACCAGTGTTACAAAGGAGCAGTTGCCCTGACCAAGTAGAATGTCTATTTTACGTCCAATGTGGCAAAGAAAATGCTGTCTAGAGATCTCCTGGGGAGCTTGTGTCTATATGTTGTCATTCTCAGTAAAACGTTCCTTCATAGTTTTGAACTCTTTGCCCTAGGGCAAAATTAGACACAGCATCTAAAACACTTTAGGGCTATTCACTTAGTTAGGAGGTAGATTTATAACTTCAATAAGAATGATAAGAGAGGATAAATTATGATACCAGAACCTATTCTGTTCTTTCAAATTTACTTAGTATTTATATAATGATTAATAGCATCCAAAACTGGAACAAGAAATTCTACTGTTTAATTTGTCTAAAATTTGGTGTCTACTTGTATAATTGAACGAAAATCAGTATTACCTCATAACCAAACCATCATGAGGCAGAGGAGACAATAAGCACATAGTGTTAGCACACTTTATATGGTCTATGGTAGGTATTGAAACATGGGAGGAGATGTGGGTGGGTGGCCAAGGTTCTAAGCAAAAGGATTCCTTCTTGCTCTTCTTTACATCAAGGTGTGCATGTGTGTCCAGACAGTGTACATCTCTTAGCAAGGAAAATTCTAATGTATGCAATGGATAGATCTCAAAAAGTAACATCCATTCGAAAAAGTGTCTTAATTTCTTCAAAAATCTCCCTGAGAATTCTATATTATGTTGTAATTTAAGGGTATATTCTTCAAGTCAATCTGTTCAGCAATAGCATTGTTTTTATATGTAATGTGTTAATTATGGCTAAAACATATACAATAATGTTTACTAGAATTTTAAAATATTTTAAGCAGTCCTGAAATTAGGAATAAACTACATGTGTTTGAGTGTGCTGATGCCATTTCTCTTTGTTTGTTAAAAATGAAATCCCATCTGGCATTTAGATATTAACTGAGTATAATATTTATAAGAGCGCTGGAAATTTTACCTACAGACAATTAAAAGCAGACACTGAAAGAAAAAGGCTTGTAACTGTTTTGGAATGCCACACATAATTTCTATATAAAATGAACAAAGACACTCCTAGAGCTGAGCTTGGGGGGTGCCTGCCTGCAATCCCAACACCGGGGAGGCTGAAGGAGTGAAATAAAAACTGTAGTACAGATTGACAGCATAGTGGAACTCTGTCTCAAATCCCATGCTTTCCAAATGAGAGTCCCCCAAAAGTATTGCAGAGAGAAAGACATATGATGAAGTCCTATAAAAGGAGTAAAAACAGGCTTAATTTGACTTGGTGTGAGAAAAGGTATCCAGTTTTGAAACACATCCTACAAAAAAAAAATAGTCTTCTCTTGAAGGAAATGGAGAGAACACATACAGGAATCCTTCCTAACAGGTCCCACCTCCAGTGCTAAGTGAAGATGGAGAGAAAGGAAGAGGTTATTGCCCACGGGAGCAATTCCTCATTGGTAATGTGCTGCTGAAAATCACTGAATTTAAAGGGAAATTTGAGCATCTTTATAAGCAGACTGGGACTTTACAAACAGTAATAAGAGTTCTAATAAAATATAGTGACATTGCAAAGGAGGCTATTTTGAGAAAAGAACAACCTCAAATAGAGAGAAAGATCAATAGAACGTAGAGAAAATGGAGCAGAAGAAAGTCCAGACCAGCTTAAGGAGATTCATTCTTTTACAGCCGTGGCTAAGACATTTCATTAAGAGAAAATTAGTTATTGCTATCACAGCTACTGTACATGTGACTTCTAAGTTGTTAAGATGTATATACTCCCTCTTTATGAGAGTTGGCTCAGTTATGAACTAAGAAGGGAGCTTCATAAAACATTCATTGAACATATTAGTATGGACAGAATGTTGGAGGTGGAGAGGTGGAGTTTTCTCCATTGTCTCTGTCATGATCTGGATACCCATCAGTCACTGTTACATAAAATCCTCACTGTATTTTAATTGTGGTATCATTTAAGCGTGGGAGGATCTTCAGAGTAAAGAATAGTTATAGGATGCTGTTAAGACTTTAGAAACCTTGATGACTTCATTCATTTTTCCTCACACTAATACTAAAATTATGCATTGAGAACTAAGAACTACCACTTAATTACCCAATCCAAACAACAGGTTATTTACATAGAGTTTAAAATGTGGTGCTTCCAGTTGGATTATGAACAAGAGATATGCCAAAGTCCCAACTCCTTGCAAGTTCCCTGTGAACTATACATTATTTTGAAATAAGGCTACTGCAAATGTGATTAACTTAATTTCATCCTGTTTTGAGTAGTATGCATTATTAATCCAATATGACTGGTGTCTTTATAGAGAGAGACAGAAAACCAAGGAGAGACTGATATAGGAAGACAGAGAGAGTGGATAGTTGGAGGTATGCTGCTCCAAGTAGAGAATCCTTGGGACTCTCAGTTACGGAGGATATAGTACTTTATTTGTACTGAAATGTGATTTGTATGTTAATAAATAAAGTTGCCCAGGGGTCAGAGCTATTAGCAAAGCCATAGCGAAAGCTGGGCAGTGGTGGTGCATGCTTTTAATCCCAGCACTTGGTAGGCAGAGCTAGGTAGATCTCTGTGTTCAAGGATACAGCCAGCATTGGAGACACACGCCTTTAATCTCAATACCAACCATAAAAGACCTGGAGGTCTGTACAGACAGGCAGTGACGAGGCAGTCATGTGGTTGGGTTTACAATCAATGAGAAGGCAGAACAGAAAGTCTTTATAAAGACAAACACACAGGAAGTAGCTCTCTTTCGGAGAGGTCTCTTTGTGGAGAGGTACAACAGCAGTGGCAGGAAGGGTAAGGTTTTTAATCTCAGCTCTTAGCTATCGCTCTGACCTCTTGGCTTTCTTCTCTGAATCAGCTCTGTGTTTCTTATTTAATAAGATGGTTGGTTACATCTACAGGAGGATGCAAGGATGGGTTCTGCTTTTACAGTGTCTAGTTCTTGAAAAGTGTCTGCACAAGACTGAACTCTTCATCATTCAGTCATAGATCTGAGAGAGCTCTTGGGGCCTCATCCCTCCCTGGAGAGCTGACAGTGCTTGATGGCTGCTGGAGGAGGGGGAGGCACTGTCTGCAGAGCATAGTTCTACACCCATCCTAAGTAGGCAGCCTTGGTTCAACTCAGACAGTAATAAAACAAAAACAAAACGAAAGACAAAATCGTGGGAGGGGGACTTGTTGGTAAGAGGAGGGGGCTGGTGGGGTGCGGGAAGATATGAGGCATTCAGGTGAATGTGACAAGAATGTATGAAATTGTCAAAGAATACACAAAGAAAAATTCTCACTAAATCCTAGACTATTAAATTGAATCCAATAGATAATGATAATTGTTTATAAAAAAGGAAAAAAAAATAGGACAGGAGATTTGACTCATTTCTCCATGAAGGAAAATAATCGTTAAAACAAAGGATGCCAGGGCTGATTCCAAGTGATATTGTACATCCTGGAAAATTAAAGTGCAAAACAGCAGACTCTCAGTATAAACAATTACAATAACAAAAATGTTTAAGAAACTAAAATTGTATTATATGACTACAATCATTCACATCAAAGCTTAACACTGAATATAAACAAGCTAACTTACTTAAGGAAAAATTCCTTGGTTGGGTGTGGTACCCATGCCTTGTAATCCCATCTCTCTAGAGATTGAGACAGGATGATCTTCAAGGGCTAAATGCTAGCCTGGGCTACATAGCAAAATTCAGGAAATGTGAAAAACAAGAACAAACACATACAAAGAAAGAAAAATTATGTTCTTCACATTCTTCCTTCCATATTCTTTCTTAATAGTTGACTGGTAGCTACTATATACCCATTTTTTCCCCTGTAGAAATACTTCAGCTGTTTTTGACTGACATTTGCTGTTTTGATTGACATAGTCCCAGGGATGACAGTATTGGAAGGTGCTATGAACCTTCCAGAAATGAGTCTAACAGGAGGTCCTTAGATCAGTTAGTGGTATGGTCTTAGGAGAGACTATGAAGACAAAACTAAAAATACACAAAATAATAATTTCTAACAGTTTGTGCAGTTCTTAATGGGACGGGTCTTCCTAAATGTGACTAAGTCTAGTCTAGGAGAGAAATGTCTACTGCCTCTTCTGTAGATGATAGAAAGATGAGCTTTACCAGTTATTGATAGATGTCCAAAATAACAATGGGTTATGGAAAGCATCATTTTAGGAGCAGGAGAGACAGCTTAGCAGCTAAGAACACTTCCTGCTCTTGCAGAGAACCCTGGGTTTTCAGTTCCCCAGCACCAACATCAGGTGCCTTACAACTGTAACTGCAATCTCAGGTGATCCTAAGTACTCAGGCCTCCACTGGCATCTGTACACATGGGTTGCACATTAAACTCATGCAAGCACATCCACATACATAAAAAGAAGTAAATAAACCTTTTTTTAATAAAGGGCTAATTTTGTTTCTCTTTCAAGGAGAGAAAGGACTCCATAATTGCCCAGCAAACAGCCATTTTTTTGTGTGACAGTTGGCCTTTATGGAATCTGTCTGATCCACCATGGTCTCTACAGCACATGGAACTAACCAGCAGGAAGGGTAGAACAGAACAGCACCTTCATTCAAACAGAACTTGTCCCATGAACTGTACACACCACTTCAGTCTATAACCCTGCTGGCTAACACATATCTTGCTGCAATGCAAAGCTGGAAAGCATCCTTCTTTGAAGTTGGTAATTGGCCTCCTCAAAATAAGGGGTTCAAATACAGCAGAAGAAAGGGGAAGCAAATCGAGACAACTCTTAGTTGTTTCTGCTACATCGACGTTCAATATCAAAAAATTCACATCCACACTTTGATATGACTTCAAATTACATAATTTCTCTAAAGAAAACTAACCACCTTCCACATAATGAAAGTAAGTCAGTCTCTCCCTCTGGTTGGCCTCCTATATCTTCTGGCCTAGACTGACATTTTGAAAGATTGAATCCCCCGGTGTTTTTTACTCAGCTTTCCCTTCAGTGTTTCTGTACTAAAGAAAGGAGGATGTAAGTGTGGTGTTATAAACTGCTCTTTTGCTTTCCCTACCTGCGTTTCCTTCTAATCTGCTATTCAGAGCAGCCCTTAAGGAACTAATGCCAGGACACCTGTTTCCAATTGCCAATACATAAATGATCATCCTGCTTGTACTCAACATGCATTCAGGACTGGAGCCTCCATTGAGCCTATCTTTTCAATCACAGGGCACTAAAGTCACCTGCCACTAAAAACAGCAAATGATGCAGCTTCATCCAAAACACAAAACGCATTCAACCTCCAGCCTTCTGATTGTCACAAAGCCAATGTTCTTTATTCATCTGGAGTCAATTCATTA